>QRFJ01004955.1:0-76248 GCA_006176705.1 Cocos nucifera | reverse complement strand
TTATTGGGAATGATATTCCCATGTTGACATCAGTCAAGATGGGTTGTCCAAGGAATTCTCCATGAAAGACCTAGGTGAAGCATCCTTTATTCTAGGAATTAAGGTCTATAGGGATAGACCGAATAGGATGCTAGGACTTTCACAGAAAATGTACATAGAGGAAAGTACTAAAGAGGTTTAGTATGGAAAACTCTAAGAGGGGATTAATACCCTTCAGACATGGTATTCATCTTTCCAAGAAGATGTGCCCCAGCACACCTGAGGAAATAGAACGCATGAGCAAGATCCCTTATGCTTCTGCAATAGGGAGCCTCATGTATGCCATGCTATGTACACGACCTGATATAGCCCATGCTGTGAGTGTCACAAGCAGATATCAGTCAAATCCAGGTGAAGAACACTGGACTTCTGTGAAATGTATCCTTAAGTACTTGAGAAGAACTAAGGATATGATGTTGGTCTTTGGTAATGGAGAACTCCAAGTCCAGGGATACACAGACTCGGACTTTCATGTCCGATATAGATGATCGAAAGTCGACATCTGGGAGTCTGTTTGTGTGCAATGGTGGTGCTGTCAGCTGGAAGAGTTCCAAGCAAACGGTGATACACCTCATCCACGATTACCTCGAGAAGGGTTACGTCGAGGTCAAGAGAGTCAACTCCACAGATAATGTGGCAGACCCACTTACAAAGCCGTTGGGCCAGCAGAAGATCGAAGCCCACCTTGAGAAGATGGGACTTAGACTTGTAGCCAATTGGCTTTAGGACAAGTGGGAGATTGTTAGATATATGTGCCCTAGAAGCCAGAATTGGCTGACACTTGTAATACACTTCTAGGGGCAAAATTATAATTTTGACTATAAATCAATAAAATGGGTTATTTTCTATCACATATGTGTATTTAGTGTCTGTGATACATCCTTTGAGTTAATGGTAATGATAATTCATATTTTCAAGAGTTGAAAATTTAAGACATGAATAATCATTATTAACTCATAAAATGCTCCTGACCATAGGATCATCACGAGGATGGTGATTGATCCGGAAGGTTGGTGTACAATCGCTTCTCTTTAGTAGATGAGTCTTGAGTCTACGGTGTGGAGACACCGGAGCGAGAGTACAGGTACTCGTTAGAGAACGAGGGCACTGAGCGTGACCACCTCGAGTAGTCATTAGGGAAGTCTACCTTCTCGTCAATGACTGACTCGATGCTGCAGTAGTGTGTCTGGTTCTTTGACCTGAGGTGCATCGACAGTTCACCTTGAGGGTGTTATAGTTTGACTACACCATTACTCGGTCTCCTAGCCATATGGAACCCTGAGGTGTATGTTGGCTATAGCATGTTCATTGTAGGAACTGGATTGCATCAAGATGGAATCTATCTACCTCGGTGGTAGAGGAGCAGCCCTATGATGATCATGAGAATCAAGTCCAGAAGCCCATGGCCATGGCAGAGTGAAATAATAGAAAGAGTTTCTATTTAGATTTTCACATCGGACTTGAATCGAATGATTACATCATATGACAGAAACTAGGGTTTGACGAGTTCACCTTAACCCTAATCTGATCGGGGCTCAAGATAGAAGAACTTAATCACACAGGTAGCTGCACCAAGAGGTTCGCATTCAGCTCTATGGGTTGCCACCATATACTGCTAGGTGTCACTGGTGGATTTTGGGAGCAATTAGAATGATTTAGATGATCGATCATTCTAGCTGTTCGAATCAGAAGAGTTCTGATCCATCGAAAGGAGTTTCGATGATGTCGATGATAGAGATCATGACATATCCCATTACCATACAGAACTGAACCTAACTGGGTCACACAAACAAGGGTTTGAATCTGGTGATCATCAATTGAACTGATCTAGTTCAATTGATCTGAATGAGATTCAATTAGGTTCAAGGAAATCGTGCTAGCACTCGATTGAACCTAACGTTCTTCTTTTGCTATCATAAATAAGTTGTCCTGTCTGAGCCAAAGGAGTTTGTGCTCAATCAGAGGCCTTCATATGGTCTGACTGGAGGTTGTCCAAGTCAGAAAAGGTTGTCTTATTTTGTAAGACATTACCTGCCATTTTTGGTCACCTGCCATTTCTTGTTCTTTGACTTTGGTCAAAAGTCTACCTTTGACTGGTCAAATGTTGACCATTGACACTTTGACTTTTGACCACATGTCATGCACCTATTGGAGAGCTGGTGGGGGCCTGTCCCCCTACCAGAACCTGGCAAGGAGAAGGGCGCACGCCACCCTAGGCGTGTGCCCAAGTTGGAGGCGCCTAGGAGTCCTTGTTGGACAAGGACTCCATCTCCTTTTTGGATTCCAATTAGAGTTCTTCTAAGAACCAACTTTGACTGGTCTTAGGCGCCCTCTAAGGAGGAATCCAGGGGACTCTATTCCCACCAATCAGATTTAGATCTGATTTCACAAAGGGTTGTGATTGGTTGGGAAGAAGAGGAGTTGGATCACAGCTTAGTCTATAAATAAGACCCTGCGCCCAACTCAGATTGTGATGATTGAGATAAGAGTTTCCATGCCCCAAGGCTGCCTCTCCCCTCCTTCCTCCATGCCAAACCACCTTCTCCCCTTGCTCTCCATGTCCAAAAGGAGTTTTGGATTTTTGTTGGTGCGATTCAAGCAAGAGAAAGGCGATCAAAAGCAAGAAGGCTGCGCTGCTGCAAAGGACGACTGCTGATCTTCAAAAGGAGTTTTGAAGATCCTCCAGATCAGATCCAGATCTAATTTTTGGAGACGTGATAGAGAAGAAGAGGATCTCTAGATCCAGCCTGAGTGGATACCGGTAGAGGCCAGGCGCTTGCGTGGCTAGATCCAGAACCTTCCGCTGCATACAGGATCATCAACAGGATAATAGGATTACCCAAATCAGGTAAATTAAATTTGATTTAATTTATCTTTATTTATTTTATTTATTAAAATAATATTAATTAGATTTAAAATATCTCAGATCTGATATAGATCAAAGAGAAAATTTTTAAAATATATCTTTTGATCTGATCAGATCTGAACGAACTTGGACCGGGAAATCAGGATTTCCCTTCAATATCTATGAGATAAATTTCTTGCGCCATCCAAATATTATCTCACAATCCATGCCAACTTTTCTAAATTCTGTGCGACAAAATTAGAAAAATAAGAGGGAGGGGCCTGGAGATCAGTTCAGGAGTCCTTCTGCATATTAGACTTTGACCTATTCAAAGTTATATGCGAAGAGACTCTTGATTAGGTCTCTAAATATGACCCAATGCAAATTGTATATGAATCATGATTTCTCTATGGCAAAGCCCTGCCAAAATCTTCATCTCCATGCCTCCCTCATTTGATCCTCTCCCTCTTCTCCATGCCCAGGAGTTGGGCAAAATCTATGAGCAAAGATCAAGTTTCATTGGCGCAAAGATCAGCGAAAGACGATAGTGTTCGTGAGACGAACGCGTAGCCTTCAAAGTTTATTTTGAAGGCTCTATGGGAAGACATTAGATCTGATCTTTAGAGATCAGATCTACAAGGATGAAACTTTTAGATCTAATCTGAGTGAATATCGATAGAGGTTGGGCACATGCACGGCTCAATTAGAACCTTGGATGAGTGATCAGATCATCACAATGGATAAATGGTTTACTCAATCAGGTGATAACTGTTATTATTATTTTTTTTTACATTGCTTCTAATTTTTGATCAATCTAATCAGATCTAAGAACTCTTAGATCTGATCTAATCATAAAAAAATTAAAATTATTCTGCTGAAAATCTGATCCGATCGGATGCATCCTATGGTAGGAAAACTCGATCTTTCCTTCACTACGTACTTCAATCTTGGCATGCAACACGCTCGAATCAAGAAAAGGTTTGGGTAGCATTACAAACATCGACTCGATACGTGCTCTACGTGCTCCAGTCTTGACATGCAATGCACTAAAATCGAGGGAAGGTTCAGGTAGCATTATAAACACCAATTCGAGACATGCCCTATTTATTCCAATCTCGGCATATAGAGGGATTGAACTGAGGGAAGGTTCAGGCTGCAAATATGAGGCCGAGATATGCCCTGCGTGCTTCAGTCTTGGCATGCAGCATGCTCGAACTAAGGGAAGGTTCGAGCAGCATTGCAAACACCGACCTAAGACATGCCCTGCACACTTCGATCTCTGCTTGTAGAGTGCTCGGTACTTGTATGGGGATCGAGACATGGGAGACAACTGCAATGGCTTCAGAGGCTCTACTTGTTCAATACATTTATTGATGTGCAGGAGTTTAACGATGACTAGCTCGAGTAGATGATTAACATATTTGATAGATTTGATCTGGTTATTGATGGATGTCTATAGAATAATCTTTTAGATTGCAACCGTTATAGTCATGGTGGATAGGGTTGCCATGGTAATAGTCATGCTTACCTTCTATAGGGTTGCTACCCCCTATAGGCTAAGCGAGACTATAACTATAGCAACCCCTATAGTCCATCATGACTATGATGGTTGCTATCTGAAAGATTATTACATAGACTTTCACCAATTACTAGATCAAATCCACCAAATGTGTTAATCATCTACTCGAGCCAATCACTATTAAGCATTTGCACATTAGTAAACATATTGGATAAGTAGAGCCTCCAAAGGTGCCCTTGCAATTGTCTCCCATGTCTCAATCCCCATACAAGTACAAAGTGCTCTACATGCCGAGACTAGAGCATGCAGGGCACATCTCGGGCCGATGTTTGCAATGCTGCCTCATCAAATTTTATTTTTAAGTTATTATTTTATTTTTTAATTTTATTTATATTTTTGGTTTGCAGCTCGAGGAGGCGGTCGGAGGCTTAGAGATAGAGGCTATGATGACTGCCTGTGCGAGATGCACCTAAATGGACATGATGCATTCTATTCTTGTTGTTATATGGTCAAGCATGGATGGTCTGTTACATTGTAGATAATCGCTTGTAGCCATTTCACTATACTTTAGTGCAGAAGAACTTGCAATGTAGGGCAAGCTTGGATGGTTTGTTATATCACAGACAACCACTTGCAGCCACCTCATAGTTAAAGGTGCAGAGGAACATGCAATGCTTTATTTTTCAGTGGCAGATCTAAACCTTCTTCACATTTTCATGTATTGAGATTTTCATGTACTACTAGATGAGAATTAGACAATGCTTAAATCATTAGATCAGTAGACTAACATATGATCATGTATTGTAGGACAAGAAACATTGGACTGCTGATACATTATAGATGCTCACTAATAATCTTTGTTATACGTGAGTTAAATTTTGGTCATCTTGTAATGTTTTGATAGATATATATTTTGTTTGAAGCAATTTTTAGGTCATCTACTTGCGTTGATTTTTAATTTTACTTTTAGATATTATACATTATGTCTTCTAGTAGTCGAAGCCATTCCAGTCAAAAAGAGATCTCTCAAGGAGAGAGCGATCATGCAACCAACTCGCATGGTTCTGCACATCTCATACTGGATGATAGGGGATCACTAGTGACACCATAGTCATATGCAGTAGCGATCAGCTCATAGACATAGTCATGGTATTGGACCTGCCTCACTCGTAGTACCTCCGACTTGGCCGAAGGATAAACAGCTCATCCATGTTCAAAGCCGATCGTAAGTACTACAACTTTAATTAATATGTTTCTAATTTGGCAATTCTAGAATTAATATTTATTGTTCAAAATCAATTTTGTAGCACATTTAGAGAGTCTGGAGTATCTCATGTGGTTATCAGCATCATCCGATGCTTGATGTCGGGGACGGTGAATGAGTTTTCTAGCTAACCATCTGGAGCACATGATGTAGCCTGGGATATGTTTTTGGTAAGTCAAAACTAGTTTAATTTTTAAATTTCTGATATGTTGGTATTTAAATTACATATAAATACATGCTTGCTTCTATTTTGTAGGACTACCACCAACTCAAGACTCCCCAGGATGAGGAGGCTCGCCATCAGATCTTTGAGGAGGTGGCTACACGGAGGCTTCGAGATGGCCTCTATAGCCTCAAGCAGTCTACCATCCAGCACTCAAGTTTTCGATCACCATCGGACTGGAGATCGTTCATGGATTACTGGATATGGGCAAACATATGGCAGGCCCTCTACGATCAGTGGAGCATTAAGAAGTACTTCGGTAGGCAATAGAGAGGCCAACAGAACTAGGCCACCTAGCAAGATCTGATCAGACATACGGACGGCTTGATCGGCACACATGTTATGACCGATAGATTGGTAAGAAATCAATATCAAAGTTAGAGTTTTTAAAATACTTATATGCATGTTTTAATTAATTTAATTTTATTGTTTTCTTATTATAGGCATGGCAGCTGGGTCGTCCACTAGACCAGCTACAGTTGTGGTGCGCCACACACTAGTCTAAGAGGATCGGTGACTACTTACATCATGATGGATCGCGGTAAGAACTTTAAACTCTATTTACTAATTAAGTTGTTATAGGATTTAACTTTTATATTACAACTAACATATCTTTTAATTGTGCAGATATGTTATGCAATGTACATTGTTGAGAGGTATGATGATGACCCATCTTGTCAGCCCCTCTTGATCTTGAGGGATAGCTCAGCCCCACCCGGAGGGGTGAGTAGGAGCTGGGTCATAGGATTCAGCCACAGCTTCAATCCTCCACCAATTCGATATCCTTCGATGTCCTTACAGGCCTTAACATTCTAGACTTGGAGTGATGCGCACATGAAGGAGGTCAGGCAGAGCCTTCTGAGCCAGCAACCTTAAAGCCTCTTGAGTGCCATCCACGACACAATCGTAGAGCTTCTTCAGGACCCACAGCTATGCGACCAGCTAGGCTCGTTGTTCCAGCCATCACATCATGTAATTATATTATTAAATTATTTTAATTATTTTAAGTTTTAATTTTTAGAAGCTTCTTATATTTTGGTTTGAGTCTGGAAAGGGGATCTAGGGCCTAAAACTATAATCAAACTATTCAATCAATGGACTGAAGGTGTCTATAGCTTCATATCATCAAATAAAATATATAAAAATAATCTATTTAAGAATTAGAAGAGTGTATCAAAAGATACACCTCCGTATCAAAATTTACTAATAATATTTTATTTTTTTTATTATAAGATGCTGACACATTCGGCTCTCATCCACTAACTGCTAGAGAGGATCAGGTGGAGGAGGAGGTGGGCAACGACGAGGATCGAACATGATTATTTTTTGATGTATTATATTTTTTTGATGTATTATATATATTTTTTTGATACTAATTATAAAAAATATATAATCTATATTTTTTTATAATTATTTTTTTATTTTTGATTATTAGATTATTTTTGAATTTTAATTATAATAGGTATTATGAAATTAAGATAGATTTTAAAAATTATTATTTTCAATTTTTTTAAAAAATAAATTAACTATTAGTGATGGCTTTAGAGATAAAGTCTCCATTACTAATAAATTTTTAAATAATTTTTTTATTTAATTTAAAAATATAAAAAATTAGCAACCATATTAGCAATGGCATTTTTGGTCGCTAAAAATTATTACCGATGATATTAGCCATGATTTTGCTATCATAAATAATTTTAAAAAAATAATTTAAGCATTAAAAAAAGATTAAAGATAAAAATTTTTCATTGCAAAATTCATCGTTAATAAGCGTATTAGCGATGGCAAATTTTGCCATCACTAATAATGATAATTAGCAAAAATAATTTTTTAGATTAGATTTTATGATGGTATTAATGATGACAGCATTATTAGCGATGGTAGATGGACTATTAGCAACCGTGTTTAGCCATTGCTAATAGTTAGAGTTGAAGAAAAATTTGATTTTTCACTGTAGAATCGTCCAGATCTGATCAGATCTGAGATAGATTTTTCTATAAAAATTTTTATAATTCGATCAAATCTAAGAGTTCTTGAATCTAATCAAGGTGATCTAATATTAAAAATTAAAAATAAAATTAAATTAGATTTAATTTAAGTACCTGATTGGATAATTTAATTATCCTATGATGATTTTGATTGTTCCTGAGGTTCTAGAATAAGACTCACATGTGCCTAACCTTTATCGATATCTACTTTGGTAGGATCTAGATGTCTTCTCCATGTGAATCTTTCTTCAAAAGATTAGATCTGAATATGATCTGTAGATCCTTCAAAAAAATCTTGAATGCTGCATGCTCGTCTCACGAACACCATCGCATAGATGCTGAATCTTATGCTAAAATCCTTGGATCTTCCTTGATTGTACCCAAACCTTTTAGGCATGTAGAAGAGAGGGAGAGAGAGTATAGTGGGGCCATGGGAAATGAAGGGATGACAGCAACTTGGGCATGATAAATTATTTCATACGATGCTATGCTCTTTGACGTGAGAAAGGATTTTATACTCTAAACCCAATGCCACATAGAGTCCCTATTTGACCAAATAACTATTTTATTTTAATCATTGGGACTCATGAACTTATTCTTCGTGTAGAGCACTAGACCTCATCTAGTTTTTACACCAACAAACAATAAAATAAGGGGCAACATGAGTAGATAAGGAAGAGTCTGTTGCGCCTAGGACTCTTCCCTCAAGAGTTTGATTCAAATCAAACTCTATCAAAATCCAATCAAATCATAACCATAAATCACAAAATTTGGCAAATCGATAGTATGACTCAAGCCCTATCATATACCCAAAAATTAGAGCAAAATAACTTTCAATGAATTTTCTAGAAGCATCTGATCAAGTGACCCTTAATTCTCTCAAATAGGTCAACTTTTGACCCTAGTCTAATTGCACTAGGAATAGATTTAATTTCTATAATTAATCTGATCTAAACTAGTTCCAATCAGATGAAAATAAATTCATTCAAGATATAGGAATGAATCAAATTAAATTTGACTTGGTTGTGATGAATCAAAAAGATTATAGAAGGAGAAAGCCAGGCTCAATCGTGTGCTAGCATGATTACCTTGAACCTAATTCGATCCAATCAAAATCAATCGAACTAGATTAGTTCAATTGACATCCAGACCCAAACCCATGTCTGTATGATCTAGTTGGTTCAGTTTCATATGGTAATGAGATATGTCACGATCTCTATCATCGACATCATCGAAACACCTTTCAATAGACTAGAACTTTACTAATTCAAATAATTTGAATGATCGATCATCAAAATCATTCTAATTGCTTCCAAAATCCATCAGTGACACCTAGCAGTATATGGTGGCAATCCATCAGAACTAAAAGCAAATCTCTCGATGTAACTACCTATGTAATTGGGTTCTTCTATCTTGAGCCCCAATAGGATTAGGGTTATGGTGAACTCATCAAATCCAATATCCATCATACAAATTATTCATTTGATTTGAGTTTGATGTGAAACCCTAATAGAAACTCTTTCTATCATCTTCACACTACCATGGCCATGGGCTTAAGAACTCAATCTCATGATTATCATAGGACTGCTCATCTATCGAGATAGATAGATCCTCTATTGGTGCAATCCAATTTTTATAATGAACATTCTATAGCTAACATATACCTTAGGATTTTGAATACCTAGGAGATTGAGTTATGGTATAGTCAAATTATAACACCCTCAAGGTAAACTATCGATGCACCTTAGGTCAAAGAACTAGACACACCACTACAGCATCGAGTAAGTCATCAATGAGAAGATAGACTTTCTTATGACTGCTCGAGGTAGTAATGCTCAGTGTCCTCATTCTCTAATAAGGACATATACTCTTGCTCTGGTGTCTCCACACCATAGACTTAAGACTCATCTATCTTAAGAAAGTGATCGTACACCAACCTTCTAGATCGATCACTATCATCGTGATGATCCAACGATCGAGAGCAGTTTATGAGTTAATTATGAAAATTCATGTCTTAACTTTTCAACTCTTAGAAATATGAATTTTCATTATCATTAACTCAAAAGATGTATCACAAACACTTTAAATAAATACTATGATAGAAAATAATCATTTTATTAATTTATAATCAAAATTATTAAATTGCCCTTGAAAGTATATTACAAGTATTTAGCCAATCTGGCTTCTAGGGCACACATCTAACAAACTCCTACTTGACCTAAAATTAATTGGCTACAAATCTAAGTCTCATCTTGTTAAGGTGGGCTTCGATCTTCTGCTGGCCTAATGGCTTTGCCAGTGGATCAGCCACATTGTCTGTAGTGTCGACTCTCTTGACCTCAACATATCCCTTCTCATGGTAATCGTGGATCAGATGGAATCATCGCTCGATGTACTTAGATTTTTGGTGAGACCTCGGCTCTTTAGCTAGGGCTATGGCATCATTGTTGTCACAGTATAGAGGGATGGCATCTGATGGCATCACTCTGAGCTCTACAGTGAACTTCTTATACTAGAATGCCTCTCTTGTAGCCTTCGATGCAACGATGTACTCTGCTTCCATGGTGGAGTCTGCTATCACCATCTGCTTGGAACTCTTTCAACTAATAGCTCCATCATTATAAATAAACAGACTTTCAGATATCATCTTTCGATCATTTATGTCGGACATAAAATTTGAGTCTATATATCCTTGAAACTGGAGTTCTCCATTACCAAAAACTATAAACATATCCTTAGTCCTTCTCAAGTACTTAAAGATACATTTCATAGAAGTCCAATGCTCTTCATCTGGATTCGACTGAAACCTACTCATGACACACAGCATGGGCAATATCAGGTCATGTACATAGCATGGCATTCATAAGGCTCCGTATTGCCAAAGCATAAGGGATCTTGCTCATGCATTCAATCTCCTCAGGTGTGCTAGGGCATATCTTCTTGGAGAGGTGAATGCCATATCTAAAGGATACCAATCCCCTCTTGGAGTTTTCCATGCTAAATCTCTTCAGCACCTCCTCTATTTATATCTTCTGTCAGAGATCTAGAATCCTATTCGGCCTATCTCTATAGACCTTAATTCCTAGAATAAAGGATACCTTTTCTAGATCTTTCATAGAAAACTCTTTTGACAACCATATTTTAACTATAATCAACAAAAAAAATATCATTCCCAATTAGAAGAATGTCATCCACGTATAGTACGAGAAAGACAGTAGTGCTTCCACTGATCCTTTTGAAATTACAGGGCTTCTTATTCTTGATGAATCCAAATGATTTGATTACATCATTGAAATAAGTATTCCAGCTCCAAGATGCTTGCTTAGGTCCATATATGGATTATTGCAGCTTGCATACCTTGTGATCATCATCACTAGATGTAAAACCTAGCGGCTATTCTATATAGATATCTTCCTTAAGATATCCATTTAAGAATGTTATTTTTATTGAAAATTATATCCCAAAAGCCAATCGTTAGCCTGTTAATGGTTGAGCTACTTTATATATGTAATTGATCATTGATAAATAAAATACTTTGGCATATTTTTCATCATAAGTCTTCATCTTTTAACGAACTCCATTTTTATGATGAAGTCCCTACGACTATTTAGCTTCGATAAAGAGGGGATTTATTGATTAGTTCTTAAATTTGTTCACCATCAAATGATAGGCTATTAATTAGAAGAACAGCATCTATCGAGCATAGATCACTGTATGCCATATAGGTTGGTTGTCCTCTTAACCAAGAAGTATGAAGATACTGGTATAGCATACGGATGAGATGTACGAGTATATCATCATTGAATGTGACCAACTTCAGAGCATTCTACTATCGAGTATGTCTCTGATGGGATATAGGTATAAGTGTTCCTTAGATCTGAGATCACCTTAGTGACTTGCAAGCAACTCACTATGCTTTGATACTGGACTAACTGAATTTTTAATTCTATAATAAAAGACTTTTGGGCATAGTCAAGTCCTTGCAAAGTTGATATGTGATCAAGATGCAATTGACCACTCTAAGAGTTGGAGAAGAATGTATCACTGTATTTCAATATAGCAAAATCTTGGCTAGGGTAATCCATCAGATGGATTTGATATTTTGAAATACAATGTGGATAATCTGATCAGAGTTGATAGTTAAATTATGAGGTGTTCTATGAGCATTTTGGTTAAGAAGATGAATTATATGGAAATGATATCCACATGGATTCTAAGGATGGTGTTCTACACATTCGATCTATTTGATCATTGGGTATCATTGCAAGATGGTCACTTTGATACGTACAAAAATTTATCCTTATGCTACCAACTTAGGTTCGAACCTATGAGATCACACATATTAGAGCTCATGATCTAATCGGATGGTTGATCAATGATTGAGAATAGTTCTAGGGTTAAACGATAAATATGATTAATGTTTAACCTAGTGCAAGTGTTGTAGAAGGATTGATTAGCAATTCGATTGCTAATTAGCTTAATTTGATTAAGCCAAAGGATTGAGATTAAGTCTAACTAAACATGATTCAATTAGATTTGGTTTGGGCTTGATTAGATCAAGTCCAATTGACTTATTGGATAAGTCAAGTTCAAGGAAAAAACTAGTCCTAGTCTAACTAGGACTTCGGTCAACCCAATTTTGTAATCTGATTAGAAAAATAAATCAAAATTAAATATAATTTAATTTAATTTAATTTAATAATTAATTATGTTAGAATCTAATTAAATTTGGTTGAGTTAGTTTTGGTTTAAGAAACCACTTTGACCAAGTCATAGGTAGAATCCTAGTAAGACTAGGATTCCTCCTTGCGCCACCTTAGTCCCAACATCCCCCTTGCTTATTTTTTTATTATTTTTTATGAAAAATCCTTTTCTTCCTAAGCTTTATGTATGCCCCCCCTCTCTCTCTCTTTATCATATTGTAATTGGGTAGAAGACCAAGTCAAAGAAGGAGTTTGTTTTGATATTGGATTCTATGAGATAGAATCCTAAGAAACCCAAACTCTTCCCAAAAGGTGCTGCCCTTTCTCCCAATTAATTTCTCTCTTATTCTATGTGAGAAACCCCTTTTCTTGTGCATCTTTTCTTTCTGGTACATGCCAAAAAATATGGAGGGGGCATCCAAGAGTTGGGCACCCCTTGACTTGCCTTGTTTGACCTTTCCTTGTCTAGTATTTGACCTAGACAAGGATTCTTCTTTTCCTAAATATTTTGAATGAATTTTGACTTAAAATTTTTGCACGTTATAGATCTTTGAGAGGACATTGAGGTGTGTAAAAATTAGGGTGAGAGAACCTCTGGGCATTGAGATTCATTAGATACAAAACTAGATGTTTAGGCGAGAACAAAGAGAAGAAGAAGAGGGTCTTCTTCTAAGGTTGCTGTGTTGATCTCTTCCCTTCCTTCTTCCTTGAGTTTTATGAGAATATCTCATATCTAAAAGCTCTTCTCCTCTTTCTCCTCTTTGGAAGAGTCCAATCTAAAAGAAAGAAGACATCCGATCAACTATCGAAGAAAGATCAGCACAGTACTAGCATACTATGCTGATTTCTAGCATTTGGATTTTTGATTGTGATCATGGGCTCATGTGGATGACTCTTAGAGGTCGGACGTGTGTACAGTTTGCAACTTCATCTTCAAGCCTAGATTAGTGAGTTAGAACATCTAACTTGCTCAGGTAATAGATCTAATCTATTATTTTTTTCATACATACATGAGATGTAGAGTAGATCTAGGTTAACATGATCAACCTTTTCTTCTTATTTATTTTTGATTTTAGATTTAAATTCCATACAATAATCATATAATATAATCTTGGATGTAGGGATTATCTAATATTTAGAATTAATTAGATTAATTTTTAGTCTTTCGCTGCTGATCTAGAAAAAGTTTCAAGATCTAACCCTGAAACCCTAGATCTAGTTCCTTCAATTGGTATCAAAGCCAGCTTAATTATTATATAATTATTCATGCATGCTTGGATTATTTTTGGATTAGATTTAATTAATAATCTAATATTTAAATCTAAAATTAAAATCTCAGATCATATGAACTACTTTAAGGTTGTCCTAGTTCATATAGATCTAATATTATTCATAAATTTATTAGATATGATCTGATGTTATTTATGATTTATTTAATTTAAAAAAGTTTTAGATCTAAAAATAAAATTTTACATTGCACGGACCGATCTTATAAGGTTGTCCTGCTGTAAGATTTATCCTTTATAGTGAAAAGATTGTCTTAGTACGTACTGATCTAAAACATTGATCATAAAATTTTAGATTAGATCTATGAGATTTTATGATCTGACTAAAAATATTTTAATCTAATTTTAATCATCATAAATATGTTAGATTTGATCTAAGTTGACTTATGATTGATTGATGTTGAAATTATTTCAATTTCATGAACTTGTTTAGATTAGATCTAAAGTAGTTTTATGCTCTTCTAACCTGCATATTGATTATGAATCAAACATGTAACTTGGTTGTTAGAACCATGTTGTAAAAATATTTTACAAATATGAAAATCATTTTTGAAAAGCTGAACCCCAACCCTCAATCTAAAACTTAATTAAGAATTAAGAAGTTTGATTAGGATCTAGGATTGTAAATTGAAGATCCTAAGGCACGAATCATAACACATTGGGTTTAATGGGTTAGTGGAGATTAGGTCCATTAATTGGGTAGACCTAGGTTTAGATTAAAGAATGAACTTAATTAGAGAATTGACTAAATCTAATCAATTATTATCTTAGATTAGGTCAAGAATTCTCTAGATCAATTACAATGTTGTAGTTGGTTAAGTCCATGTCTTTAACGAGACCCAGGATGGACTTGATTTTTGGTTATGTGGTCTAGCACGAACTGTTAGGTTGAACTAATTGAAACTAATTAAACCAATTGATGTCTTATAAGGTAAACTAGACTGGTGGTCTTTAATTGATAGCCCACTTTCCTGGCAATTTCTGATGGTGTCTAAGGCAAGCTTTGGCAGACCATCCCACTAATCAAAATTACCTAGCCTCATGGTGAAATTATGTTTTGATCGGATCACTTGACTATTCGAGCTAACCCATATTAGCTAGGTAAATCAGTTTGACTAATTTAGGTGCTCCTTGACTAGCCTATTAATGGTCTCCCTTAAGCTAACTTGGTGAAGTTAGTGGGAGGATCATGAAAAGCTAGTTCGTCTAACCTTTTCTCATCTTCAAATTAAATCCTCTAAAATTATTAGCTTCCTAAAATAAAATAGTTATATGATAACCGGATCATAGTCTTCCACTAATGTACATGATAATGGGTCCATCAGTTGAATAATCATTGGAGGCCCAAAGGCCCGATGCTTATCGATTGATGGAATTATCATTCATTATATGATCTCTTGGATATATCCTTCTAAATGGTGGTTAGGTGGGCCAACCATAGTTGAGCCTAATCATTCATTGGTTGGATGGGCCAAGTATGGTCATGTTAATGGTTGGACCTAACTAGACCCTTTTCTGAGAAGGCCAAAGCCAACTGATCAGGGGTTGAGGCAACATTTAATTACTAAAAATTATTTAGAGAAACAATTGGTTATGAACCTATCCTTAGATGCACATGGGTTGGCCAACCAAAGTTGGGCTTGTGTGCAGTCTATGTGGATTCTAGTACCCACTAAGAAATTAGGATAATTCCTCAAATTAGAGGTAGAGGCTACCAATTCGAATAAAATAGTGGGAGACTCTTTTGATTAATATCCAAATCTCTAGATTTAATGAATCAATTACTAATTAGGTTATAGTTTTTCTTTGTATAGATATGGCCACTTTTCTATCACTCCAATCATTGTTGAACAATGATAAGTTGGTGGGATCCAACTTCGGTAGCTGGTACGAAAAGTTAAAGATTGTCTAGACCATGAATGTATCCTACATGTGATAACGAATGATGCACCTAAGGAGCCATGTGCCAGATGCAAATGCACATGAAACTATCAGAGACACTTATCAGAAGTGGCTTAGTGACCGAACCATGATGCGCTACATTATGCTGACTGCGATGAGTGATGAGTTCAGTCACGGATTTGAGATGGCTCAGCCAAAGGACATACTTCAAGTGTTGGAGGATTCTTTTGGCACACCCGATAATGTTGAGAGGCACAAGACTAGTTGTGCCATCTTCAATGGTAGAATGTGGGATGGAGCCTCTGTCACTGATCATGTATTGTACATGATCGAGCTGATAGAGCACTTGAGCAAGCTCAGCATTTTCTTACACAAATAGCTTAGAAAAGATGCAATATTGAACTCACTGTCCAAGTCTTATTTTTGATTCCTTACACATTATAAAATGTCAAAGCCTGAAGTTAACTACCATGGGTTACTAGGGTTACTTCAGAACTTTGAGAAGGATCATCAGCTCCATAAGGAGTCAATAAACTTAGTGGGAGGTTCATCTTCTCGTTCTCGACCCTTTTGGAAAGGGAAGAACATGAACAAGAAGAAGAAAGCTAAGAAGGTGCAAGTTTAGGCTAGGACATCTATGCATGGGCAGACTAGAAAAATCAAGCTCGATAAGAGTCAAGCAGAATGCTTCTTTTTTTCAAAAAGTGGGAGCACTAGAAGGGGAACTGTCCTCAGTATATTGCCTCCCTAGATCCGAATAGGTAGAGGAAGAAGCAAGCTATTGCTAGACAAAGTATTTATATGATAACTCTTTATGATTTTTCTATTTGTGATATTACAGACTGGGTATT
Source organism: Cocos nucifera (assembly GCA_006176705.1). Taxonomy (NCBI): domain Eukaryota; kingdom Viridiplantae; phylum Streptophyta; class Magnoliopsida; order Arecales; family Arecaceae; genus Cocos; species Cocos nucifera. The sequence continues at coordinate 59,628 of QRFJ01004955.1, read as the reverse complement.
GGATATCGAAAGTCCTTATCATATTTGTATTTTGTTGTAGGGGTCGTAGGTTAGTAGAAGATTCAAGCAAGTTGAAAGATTCCTAAATGTTGGAGATAGAAGATCAGTTTCAGTTCTAGCTTTAAAAATTTTGAAACTTATATTTGAATCTCATACCATTGTTCTTAGTGATTTTTATTTCTATCCTAGTTTCTTTTTAAATATCATTTCTGTAGGCCTTTTGACTATGAACAATTATGAAATTTCAATAAAGAAATGAGTTTGTAATATCATTGTGAATGATGTTACTGCTTTCTATGGATAATTGAATAATGATGTATATATGCTATTACAATCTATTAACATAGTCCATTCAACAAGCAAGCACCCTAGATTAGCTAGTATGTCAGATATCTATTTATGGCACTATAGACTAGGTCACATAAATAAGAGCAGGATAAACAGGTTGACTCAAGAGAGATCCTTGAAGTCAATGATTGTGAATCATTTTCAACATGTGAGTCCTATCTTTTTGGTAAAATGACCAAGTCATCTATTATTGAAAAAGGTGAGAGAGCCACGAAGCTCTTAGGTCTAGTACATACTGATGTATGTGGACCAATGAGTACAAGTGCCAGAGGTGGATATATCTACTTCATTACTTTCATAGATGATTTATCTAGATATGGATATGTCTATTTGATGAAACATAAGTCAGATTCTTTTGAAATATTCAAACAATTCCAAATTAAAGTAGAAAAATAAACTAAAAAGAGTATTAAAACTCTTCGATCTGATCGAGAAGGAAAATATCTTTTCAATAAGTTTCTCACATATCTAGGAGAGAATGAAATTATCTTCCAATGGACTCCTTCAGGAACACCACAGCATAATGGTGTATCTGAAAGAAGAAATCGGACTCTATTAGACATGGTCCAATCCATGATGGATTTTGCCAGCCTATCGATATCTCTCTGGGGATATGCACTCGAATCGGCTTGCTATCTTTTAAATAGGATTCCAAGTAAATCTATGGTTAAAACTCCATCTGAGATATGGACTGGACATAAGCCAACAGTTTCACACCTTAAGGTCTGGGGGTGCCGCTTATGTCAAATAATTAATTACAAATAAACTTAGACCTAGATCTGACAAGTGCGTATTTATAGAGTACCCAAAAGAGACCAAAGGATACTGTTTTTACCATGCTAGTGAATAAAAGATATTTGTCAGCCTTAGGACAACCTTTTTGGGAAAGGAGTTCCTTAGTGAAGAAACTGTTGCCTCTAAGGTTGAACTTGATGAAGTTCAATAGATAGAAAGTCCGACACAGAATGCTGAACCTGAGTTGGATTTGATCAGATCAGATCCGAATCCTAGTGAACCCACACCATTAAGGTGATCCGATAGAGTACCGCACCATCCAGATAGATACTATGGGTTCTTGGTCTTGGATGGTGATCCCATCAAACTCGATGAGAACAATGAGGACCCAATCACTTACATGGAAGCTATGTAGAGATCCGACTCTAAGAAATGGCTAGAAGCCATGAGATTCGAAATGGATTTCATGAAGGTCAATGATGTATGGACACTAGTTGACCCACCCGAAAGGGTTAAACCCATTGGGTGTAAATGGGTATTCAAAAAAAAAGAAACACAGATGAAAAGGTGGAGACCTATAAAGTCCATCTTGTTGCCAAGGTGTATCGTCAATATTATGGTATTGACTATGACGTGACATTCCTTCCAGTGGCAATGCTCAAATTCACTCGGATAATGCTTGCAATAGTTGTCCAACTAGACTATAAGATCTGGTAGATGGATGTGAAGATAGCTTTTCTAAATGGAGAGCTGATCAAAGAGGTGTACATGATACAACTTGAGGGGTTCACATCCATAGATGAGTCCAAGGTGTGCAGATTTCAAAGATCCATTTATGGATTGAAGCAAGCATCTCGGTGTTGGAATATGCATTTTGATAAAGTGATCAAAATATATAGCTTCGTTAAGAATGGAGAAGAATCCTACATTTACAAATGTGCAAATGGTCCAGCAGTGGTATTCCTTATTTTGTACATGGATGATATTCTCTTAATCGAGAATGACATCCCCACACTATAGGGAATAAAAGTCTGATTGTCATCACAGTTCTCCATGAAGGACTTGGATGAAGCATCCTACATTGTAGGGATGAAGATCTATAAGGATAGATCTGAAATGATGCTTGGTATGTCCCAATCCATGTACATAGAAATTGTGCTGAAGAGGTTCAACATAGGGAATTCCAAAAAGTGCTATCTTTCGATAGGTCAAAAAATTCCACTCTCTACAAAGGATTGTCCGACAACTCCTGAGGAGAAAGAGCATATGAGTAGAATCCCAAATGCTTTGGTTGTGGGGTCTATCATGTATGCAATGACATGTACGAGATCAGACGAGGCATACTCACTAGGAGTAGTGAGTAGATATCAGTTTGACCCTAGAGAAAAATACTGGAAGGTGGTTAAAATCATCCTTAAGTATTTGAGAAATATTAAGAATCAATGGTTGGTTTATGATGAGTTAGATCTGAAACTTATGGGGTTTATAGACTCCAGCTTTCAATCTAACCATGATGATAGTAGAAGCATGTCAGGGTATATCTTTACTCTAAATGGTGGAGCCATTTGCTGAAAATGTTGCAAACAGCATAAAGTGGCAGACTCTATTTGCGAGGTAGAGTACATAGCAGCATCAAATGCAGCAAAAAAAGCTATATGACTAAGAAAGTTCGTCATCGAGCTCGGAGTAGCACCGTTTGTTGATGGTCCAGTCCTGCTCTACTACAACAGCACTGGTGCCATAGCTCAAGCAAAGAAATCAAAGGCACACCAGCGAACAAAGCATATTCTGTGTCGCTTCCATCTGCTCTGTGAGATCGTGGATCGTGGTGGTATCGACCTTCAGAAGATCGATGGAAAGAAGAATCTAGTCAACTCCTTTATTGAAGCCCTAGCAATTAAAGAGTTCGACAACCATAAGTCAAAGATGGGTATTAGATATTATGCCGATTGGCTTTAGGATAGGTGAGAGTTGTTGGGAATTATGTCCTAAACATCAATAATTAGTCTGTTAATGGTTGAGCTACATTGTATATGTAATTGATCACTGATAGATAAAATACTTTGGCATGCTTTTCATCACAAGTCTTCATCTTCTAATGAACTTCATTTTTATGATAAAGTCTTTAAGACTATTTAGCTTTGATAAAGAGAGGATTTATCGATTAGTCCTTAAATTTTTTCACAACCAAATGATAGACTGTTAATTAGGATAACAGCGTCTATCGAGCATAGGTCACTGTATGCCATATAAATTGGTTGTTCTCTTAACCAAGGGATGTGGAGACATTGGTATGGCATACAGGTGAGATGTATAGGTACATCATCATTGAACGTGACCAACTTCAAAGCATTCTACTATCGAGGATATCTCTAATGGGAAATAAGTATAAGTGTCCCTTAGACTTAAGATCACCTCAATGACTTGTAAGCAACTCACTATGCTTTGATACCGAACAAACTAAATTTCTAATTCAGTAACCAAAGGCTTCTTGGTATAATTAAGTACTTGTGAAGTCGGTGTGTGATCAAGATAGAATTGACCACTCCAATAGTGAAGAATGTATCACTATATTTCAATATAGCAAAACCTTAGCCAGGATAATCCATCAGATGGATTTGATATTTCAAAATACAATGTGGACAATCTGATTAGAGTTGATAGTTGAACTCTGAGGTATCCTACGAGCATTTTGGTTAAGGAGATGAATTATATGAAAACTATATCCGTATGGGTTCTAAGGATGGTGTTCTACACATTCGACCTATCCGACCATCGGGTATCATTACTAGAGGATGACTTTGATTGGTACAAAAATTTATTACTATGGTAGCAGCTTAGATTCAAACCTATGAGATCATACATATTAGAGCTCATGATCTGATCAGATGGTTGATCAACGATTTAGAATCGTTCTAGGGTTAAACGATCAATGCGATTGATGTTTAACCTAATGCAAGTATTACAGGAGGACTGATTAGCAATTTGATTTCTAATTGACTTAATTTGATTAAGCCAAAGGGCTGATATTAAGTTTAATTAAATATGATTTAACTAGATTTAGTTTGGGCTTGATTGGATCAAGTGCAATTAACTTATTGGATAAGTTAAGTGCAAGAAAAAAACTAGTCCTAGTCTAACAAGGATTTAGGTCAACCTAATTTTCTAATTTGATTAAAAAATTAAATTAAAATTAAATCTAATTTAATCTAATTTAATTGAACCATTAATTGGGTTAGAACCTAGTTTAATTTGGTTGAATTGGTTTTGGTTTAATTTGGCTTAAGAAACCACTTTGACCAAGTCATAGATAGAATCCTAGTAAGACTAGGATTCCTCCTTGTGCCACCTTAGTCCCAACGCCCCCCATTTCTTTTTTTCTGATATTTTTTATACAAAATCCTTTTCTTCCTGATCTTCACGTACATCCCCTCTCTTCCTCTCTTTCTCATATGGTAATTGGGTAGAAGACCAAGTCAAAGAAAGAATTTGTTTTGATATTGGATTCTATGAGATAGAATCATAACAAACCCAAACTCTTCCCTAAAGGTGCTGCCCCCTCTCCTAATTAATTTTTCTCTCATTCCATGTAAGAAACCCCTTTTCTTGTGCACCTTTTCTTGCTGGTACATGACAAAAATTATGGAGGGGGCACCCAAGAGTTGGGTGCCCCATCTTGGGTGCCCATTGACTTGCCCTGTTTGACCTTTCCTTATCTAGTATTTGACCTAGACAAGGACTCTTCTTTTTCGATATATTTTGAATGAATTTTGGATTGAAATTTTTGTCATTTATAGACCATTGAGCGGGCTTTATGGTATATCAAAATTAGGAAGAGCAAACCTCTGGGCACTGAGATTCAATAGATACAAAACTAGGTGTCTAGGTGAGAGCAAAGAGAAGAAAAAGAGGGTCTTCTTCTAGGGTTGCTGTGTTCATCTCTTCCCTTCTTTCTTCCTTGGGTTTTCTAAGAGTGTCTCACATCTAAAACCTCTTCTCTTCCTTCTCCACTTTGGAAGAGTCCAATCTAGATGAAAGGAGACATCTGATCAACCATCGATGAAAGATAACTATAGTACTAGTATACTGTGTTGATTTCCAACATCTGGATTTCTGATCGTGATCATGGGCTCATGTGGATGACTCCTAGAGGCTGGATGTGTGTATGGCTTGTAACTTCATCTTCAAGTCTAGATCAATGAGTTAGAATGTCTAACTCACTCAGGTAAAAGATCTGATATATTATTTTTTTCATACATGCATGAGTTGTAGAGTAGATCTAGGTTGATGTGGTCAACCTTTCCTTCTTGTTTATTATTGATTTTAGATTTAAATTCCATGCAATAATTATATAATATGGTCTTAGATCTAGAGATTATCTAATATTTGGAATTAATTAGATTATTTTTGAGTCTTCCGCTACTGATCTAGAAAAAGTTTTAATACCTAGCTCTGAAATCCTAGATCTGGTTCCTTCAGTTTTCACATCCATTTGCCATATTTCATAATCAAAATGGGCTACAATAGCAAGCAATGTATGGATGGATTTGAGCATGCCTACAAGCAAAAAAATATCCTGATAATCAATGCCTTTGTGCTGACTATACTCTTTCGCTATCAACCTTGCTTTGAATGTCTCTACATTCCCATTAGCATCTATCTTTCTTTTGAAGATCCATTTACAATCAATATATACTATACCTTCAGGTGGATCTATCAAAGTCCAAACTTGGTTTGAATACATTGAGTCAATCTCTAACTTTATTGCCTCTAATCATTTCTCAAAATTGATATCTGATATCGCCTCGTCATAGATTTTGGGATCATCACCATGAACCCCATTTTTTGTGAGAAATTTTTCTCTATGTCCTCTAAGATAGTACCTAAGTATCTTTTAGGAGGACATAAAATTCTACTTGATCTACGAGATGGAGGAGGTAGTGTCTGCGTTGGCTCTAACTGATTGAGTTCCTCAGGTTTCTTAGCTCGTTGCTCATTGGAGACCTTCTCCTCGAGCCTTATCCATCTTTCGATGCCACCATCTAGAGTAAACTATTTTTCAAGGATGATGGCATGTTGACTCATAATCATATTATGGTCATCTAGGAGATAAAAATAATATCCTAATGACTCTTTGGGATATCCTATAAATCGAGCTCTAAAGAACTTAGACTCTAATTTGTTCGCCTGTTGTCTCTTGATATAAGCTGGACAACCCCAAATTTTGAGATAACTTAGACTTAGTTTCTTACCATGCCATATCTCATACGGTGTGGTAGGAATGGTTTTAGAGAGAATCCTATTCAGTAAATATATAGCGGTCACTAGACTATTGTTAGATATATATGCCCTAGAAGCCAGAATTGGCTGACACTTGTAATACACTTCTAGGGGCAAAATTATAATTTTGACTAAAATCAATAAATGGGTTATTTTCTAGCACATATGTGTATTTAGTGTCTGTGATACATCCTTTGAGTTAATGGTAATGATAATTCATATTTTCAAGAGTTGAAAATTTAAGACATGAATAATCATTATTCACTCATAAATTGCTCCTGACCATAGGATCATCATGAGGATGGTGATTGATCCGGAAGGTTGGTGTACAATCGCTTCTCTTTAGTAGATGAGTCTTGAGTCTACGGTGTGGAGACACCGGAGCGAGAGTACAGGTACTCGTTAGAGAACAAGGGCGCTGAGTGTGACCACCTCGAGTAGTCATTAGGGAGTCTACCTTCTCGTCAATGACTGACTCGATGCTGCAGTAGTGTGTCTGGTTCTTTGACCTGAGATGCATCGGCAGTTCACCTTGAGGGTGTTATAGTTTGACTACACCATTACTCGGTCTCCTAGCCATATGGAACCCTGAGGTGTATGTTGGCTATAGCATGTTCATTGTAGGAACTGGATAGCATCAAGATGGAATCTATCTACCTCGGTGGTAGAGGAGCAGCCCTATGATGATCATGAGAATCAAGTCCAGAAGTCCATGGCCATGGCAGAGTGAAATAATAGAAAGAGTTTCTATTTAGATTTTCACATTGGACTCGAATCGAATGATTACATCATATGACAGAGACTAGGGTTTGACGAGTTCACCTTAACCCTAATCTGATCGGGGCTCAAGATAGAAGAACTTAATCACACAGGTAGCTGCACCAAGAGGTTCGCATTCAGCTCTATGGGTTGCCACCATATACTGCTAGGTGTCACTGGTGGATTTTGGGAGCAATTAGAATGATTTAGATGATCGATCATTCTAGCTGTTCGAATCAGAAGAGTTCTGATCCATCGAAAGGAGTTTCGATGATGTCGATGATAGAGATCATGACATATCCCATTACCATACAGAACTGAACCTAACTGGGTCACACAAACAAGGGTTTGAATCTGGTGATCATCAATTGAACTGATCTAGTTCAATTGATCTGAATGAGATTCAATTAGGTTCAAGAAAATCGTGCTAGCACTCGATTGAACCTAACGTTCTTCTTTTGCTATCATAAATAAGTTGTCCTGACTGAGCCAAAGGAGTTTGTGCTCAATCAGAGGCCTTCATATGGTCTGACTGGAGGTTGTCCAAGTCAGAAAAGGTTGTCTTATTTTGTAAGACATTACCTGCCATTTTTGGTCACCTGCCATTTCTTGTTCTTTGACTTTGGTCAAAAGTCTACCTTTGACTGGTCAAACGTTGACCATTGATACTTTGACTTTTGACCACATGTCATGCACCTATTGGAGAGCTGGTGGGGGCCTGTCCCCCTGCCAGAACCTGGCAAGGAGAAGGGCGCACGCCACCCTAGGCGTGTGCCCAAGTTGGAGGCGCCTAGGAGTCCTTGTTGGACAAGGACTCCATCTCCTTTTTGGATTCCAATTAGAGTTCTTCTAAGAACCAACTTTGACTGGTCTTAGGCGCCCTCTAAGGAGGAATCCAGGGGTCTCTATTCCCACCAATCAGATTTAGATCTGATTTCACAAAGGGTTGTGATTGGTTGGGAAGAAGAGGAGTTGGATCACAGCTAGTCTATAAATAAGACCCTGTATCCAACTCAGATTGTATGAGATACAGAGATATGATGAGATCATAGTTTCTCCATGCCCCAAGGCTGCCTCTCCCCTCCTTCTCCATGCCATAGTCTCTTCTCCCCTTGCTCTCCATGTCCAAAAGGAGTTTTGGACCTTGGTTGGTGCGATTCAGATCAAAGAAAGGCGATCAAAAATAAGAAGGCTGCGCTGCTGCAAAGGACGACTGCTCATCTTCAAAAGAGTTTTGAAGATCCTCCAGATCAGATTCAGATCTGATTTTTGGAGGTGTGATAGAGAAGAAGAGGATCTCCAGATCCAACCTGAGTGGATATCGGTAGAGGCCAGGTGCTTGCGTGGCTAAGATCCAGAACCTTCCGCTGCAAACAGGATCATCAACAGGGTAATAAGATTACCCAGATCAGATAAATTAAATTTGATTTAATTTATCTTTTTAATTTTATTTTATTAAAATAATAAGAATCAGATCTGAAACATATCAAGATCTGATTGGAATCAAGAGAAAAAGTTTTGAAATATATCTCTTGATCTGATCAGATCTGAACGAACCTGGACCGAAAAATCAGGATTTTCCTTCAACTATATCCCTAAGAAAACTCAAGGAGGTCCATGAAACTCATCATGGATCGGACTATATCAAATAGGATCCGATTTCTCCATTCTAAAATACCATTGAGTTGAGGTGGTCCAGGTGGAGTTTATTGTGAGACTATGCCATTGTCCTTAAGATAGTCTAGAAATTCTTGACTAAGATATTTGCCTTCTCAATCTGATCGAAAAATCTTAATAATTTTTTTTATTTTTTTTCTACTTCGAGTCTGAATTTCTTGAACTTTTCAAAGGCTTCAGACTTATATTGCATCAAATACACATACCGATACCCATATCGAGATAGATCATCAATAATGATGATGAAGTAGATATAATTGCCTCTGGTCGGAATATCAAATGGACCGCACACATCAGTATGTACTAGGGCAAGTAGGTCTGCGGCCCTTTTTACATGTCCTATAAAAGAAAGCTTGGTCATTTTGCTATGAAGTCATGATTCACAAATTGAATATAACTCGAAAGTCAATGGACTCAGTATCCTAAATTTTTCTAATTTGTTAATCCTGTCTTCAGCTATATGACCTAGCCTAAGATGCCAAAGATACCTATCATTTAGACTATCCCTAGGTCACTTTGATCCTATGGCATTCATATTTTGCTCGATATTAAAAATAGAAATATCAATATATAATTGATAGAGACCATTTATAAGAAAATTACTTACAATTTTATTTCTTTCATAAAGAATATTATAATGATCCTTAACAAAACTAATTGTATCGCTTCTTGTGCTAAACAAGAAATAGAAATCAAATTTTTGCTTGCTCCAGGCATACAAAAATAATCTCTAAGAACTAAATCTAATCCTGATGGTAGTCAAAGAGGGTAGGTTCCTACGGCCACAGCAGTAACTCTTGCTTCATTCTCGACGTGTAGGATCATCTCACCATCCCTCAGTCTCCTGCTATCCTGATGATCCTACATAGAAGTGCACAAGTGAGCACTGGAACCAGAGTCAAGCACCAAACTAGATGCAAAAGAAACCATAAGGTTAGACTCTATAATGAGCATACCTCCAGAAGGACCTGCCTTCTTTTTGTTCTTCAGGTTGGCCAGGTATAGACGACATTTCTGTTTGTATTGCAATGAAAATATTTTTCCTTATCAGTGGTCTTTTTCTTCCACACTGCCTTCTTCTTCTTCCCACCATCCATCTTCTACTTCTACATGGACTTCTTCTTCTTTTCAAAAGACTTTCTCTTGGAAGAAGACTGCGCAATAGCATACATCGAGCCCTTTGAACCTTTCATAGAGAGCTCGGCAGTAACCAGCATGTTCATAAGTTCAACCAAGGTATTTTGCAGCTTTTGCATATGGTAGTTCATGATGGACTGTCCATATGCATCAGTCAAAGATTGTAGAATTATATCAATCTATAGATCCTGATCTAACTTGACACTGAGCTGAAGGGAAATCCTGATTTTTCAGATCAGATTCGTTCAGATCTGATCAGATCAAGAGATATATTTTAAAAAAAATTTTCTTTGATCCTAATTAGATTTGGGATATTTTAGATCTGATCATTATTATTTCAATAATAAAAATAAAATCTAAATTAAATCAAATTTAATTTACCTAGATGTAGGGTAATCCTATTATTCGTTGATGATCCTGTAAGCAGCAGAAGATTCTGAATCTAGGCACGCAAGTGCCTGGCCTCTACCGATATCCACTTGGGCTAGATCTGGAGATCCTCTTCTTCTCTATCACATCTCCAAAAATTAGATTTGGATCTGATCTGGAGGATCTTCAAAATACCTTTTGAAGATCAGCAGTTGTCTTTTGCAGCAGTGCAGCCTTCTAGCTTTCAGTCACCTTTCTCTCGTCTAGATCGCACCAACTAAGATCCAAATTTTTTTTGGACATGGGGAGGGGAGGGAGAAGTAGAACTTGGCATGGAGGAGGAAGAGGGAGGAAGCCTTGGGGCATGAAGAATTCTTTTCTCAGATTTTAGATGGGTGCAGGGTCTTATTTATAGACTAAGCGTGATCCAACTCTTCTTCTTCCCAACCAATCACAACCCTTTATGAAATCAGATCTAAATCTGATTAGTGAGAATAGAGTCCCTTAGATTCCTCCATAGATGGCACCTAAGACCAGTCTACTTGGTTCTTAGGAGAACTCTAATCGAAACCCAAAAAGGAGATGGAGTCCCTGTCCAACAGGGACTCCTGGGTGCCTCCAGCTTGGGCACATGCCAAGGGTGGCGTGCGCCCACCTCCTTGCTAGGTTCTGACAGGGGGATAGATCTCCTCCAACTCTCCAATAGGTGCATGACACATAGACAGAAGTCAAAGTATCAATGGTCAATATTTGACCAGTCAAAGGTCAACTTTTGACCAAAGTCAAAGGATGAGAAATGGCAGATGACCAAAAATGGTAGGTATTATCTTACAAAATAAGACAACCCTTTTTTGACCTGGATAGACTCTAGTCAGACCAAGTGAAGGCCTCTGAATGAGCACAAACTCCTTTGGCTCAGTCAGGACAACTATTTATGATAGTAAAAGAAGAACGTTAGGTTCAATCGAGTGCTAGCACGATTTCTTGAACCTAATTGAATCTCATTCAGATCAATTGAACTGGATTAGTTCAATTGATGATCACCAATTCAAACCCTTATTTGTGTGACCCAGTTAGGTTCAGTTCTATATGGTAATGGGATATGTCATGATCTCTATCATCGACATCATCGAAACTCCTTTCGATGGATCAGAACTCTTCTGATTCGAACAGCTAGAATGATCGATCATCTAAATCATTCTAATTGCTCCCAAAATCCACCAGTGACACCTAGCAGTATATGGTGGCAACCCATCAGAGCTGAATGTGAACCTCTTGGTGCAGCTACCTGTGTGATTAAGTTCTTCTATCTTGAGCCCCGATCAGATTAGGGTTTAGGTGAACTCGTCAAACCCTAGTCTCTGTCATATGATATAATCATTCGATTCAAGTCCGATGTGAAAACCTAAATAGAAACTCTTTCTATTATTTCACTCTACCATGGCCATGGGCTTCTGGACTTGATTCTCATGATCATCATAGGGCTGCTCCTCTACCACCGAGGTAGATAAATTCCATCTTGATGCAATCCAGTTCCTATAATGAACATGCTATAGCCAACATACATCTCAGGGTTCCATATGGCTAGGAAACCAGGTTATGGTGTAGTCAAACTATAACACCCTCAAGGTGAACTACCGATGCATCTCAGGTCAAAGAACCAGACACACCACTGCAGCATCAAGTCAGTCATTGACGAGAAGGTATACTTCCTAATGACTACTCGAGGTGGTCACGCTCAGTGCCCTCGTTCTCTCTCACTTTAGTGTCTCCACACCGTAGACTCAAGACTTATCAACTAAAGAGAAGCGATTGTACACCAACCTTTTGGATCAATCATGATGCTCATGATGATCCTATGGTTGGGAGCATTTTATGAGTTAATAATGATTATTCATGTCTTAAATTTTCAACTCTTGGAAATATGAATTATCATTACCATTAACTCAAAGGATGTATCCCAGACACTAAATATACATATGTGATAGAAAATAATCCATTTTATTGATTTTGATCAAAATTATAATTTTGCTCCTAAAAGTGTATAACAAGTGTTAGCCAATTCTAACTTCTAGAGCACATATATCTAACAATCTCCCACTTGTCTTAAAGCCAATTGGCTACAAGTCTAAGTCCCATCTTCTCAAGATGGGCTTCGATCTTCTACTGGCCCAATGGCTTTATAAGCGGGTCTACCACATTGTCTGTGGAGTCAACTTCTTTGACCTTGACGTAACCCTTCTCGAGGTAATCGTGGATGAGGTGGTATTGCCGCTCAATGTGCTTAGATTTTTGGTGAGACCTTGGCTCCTTAGCAAGGGCTATGGCACCATTATTGTCACAGTATAGAGGAATGGCATCTGATGGCATTACTCTGATTTCTGTAGCAAACTTCTTATACCAGAATGCTTCCTTCACAGCCTCTGATGCAGTGATATATTCTGCTTCCATGGTGGAATATGCTATCACCATTTGCTTGGAACTCTTCCAGCTGACAGCACCATCATTGCACACAAATAGACTCCCAGATGTCAACTTTTGATCATCTACATCGGACATGAAATTCGAGTCTGTGTATCCCTAGACTTGGAGTTCCCCATTACCAAAGATCAACATCATATCCTTAGTTCTTCTCAAGTACTTAAGGATATATTTCATAGAAGTTCAGTATTCTCCTCTTGAATTTGACTGATATCTGCTTGTGACACTCACAGCATGGGCTATATCAGGTCGTGTACATAGCATGGCATATATGAGGCTCCTTATTGTAGAAGCATAAGGGATCTTGCTCATGCGTTCTATTTCCTCAGGTGTGCTAGGGCACATCTTCTTGGAAAGATGAATACCATGTCTGAAGGGTATTAATCCCCTCTTAGAGTTTTCCATACTAAACCTCTTTAATACTTCCTCTATGTACATCTTCTGTGAAAGTCCTAGCATCCTATTCGGTCTATCCCTATAGTCCTTAAATCCTAGAATAAAGGATGCTTCACCTAGGTCTTTCATGGAAAATTCCTTGGACAACCATAATTTGACTGTTGTCATCATGGGAATATCATTCCCAATAAGGAGGATGTCATCCACGTACAATACGAGGAAGACAACAGCGCTCCCACTGACCTTTTTGAAGACATACGATTTCTCTTCATTTTTGATAAAATCAAATATTTTGATCACATCACTAAAATGAGTGTCCAACTCCAAGATGCTTGCTTAAGTCCATATATGGATCTTTGCTGCTTGCAAACCTTGTGATCAGTATCACTGAATGTGAAACCTAGCAGCTGTTCCATATAGATATCTTCCTCAAGATATCCATTCAAGAATATCATTTTTACGTCTATTTGCCATATTTCATAATCGAAATAGGCTGCAATGGCAAGCAATGTGCGGATTGATTTTAGCATAGCCACTGGAGAAAAGATATCCTGATAGTCAATGCCTTTGCATTGACTATAAGCTTTTGCCACTAGTCTAGCCTTGAATGTCTCCACAATCCCATCTACTCCAATCTTTCTCTTGAAGATCCATTTACACCCAATAGGTACTATACTTTCTAGTGGATCTACCAAGGTCCAGACTTGGTTTGAGTGCATCGAGTCAATTTCTAACTGCATTGCCTCTAGCCATTTCTAAGAGTCGATATCTGATATCATCTCGTTGTAGGTTTTGGGATCATCACCATGAGCACCATTATCTACGAGGAACATTTTCTCTACTTCCTCTGAAATAATACTTAAGTATCTTTCAAGGGGATGGGAAACTCTTTCCAAGCTATGAGGTGGAGTAGGTAGTGTTCTTATTGGCTCAACCTGATTTGGTTCCAATTGATCCTTAGCTCATTGTACTTGTGAGACTTTTTCATCAAGCTTAATCTGCTTTCCAATGCCGCTATCTTGAATAAACTATTTTTCAAGAAAGATGGCATGTCGACTCACAACACATTGTGGTCTTTTGGAATGTAGAAATAGTATCCTAATGACTCTTTAGGATATCCTATGAATCAAGCTCTAAAGGACCTAAACTCTAACTTGTCTGCTTGTTGTCTTTTGACATGAGCCGGACAACCCCAAATTTTGAGATGACTCAAACTTGGTTTCTTACTGTGCCATATCTCATATGGTGTGGTAGAAACGGTCTTAGAGGGAACCCTATTCAGTAGATAAATTGAAGTTAACAATGAGTGTCTCCAAAGAAAGTCAGGGAGGTCTGTGAAGCTCATCATGGATCGGACCATATCCAATAGTCTGACTTTTTCGTTCTGAAACCCCATTGAGTTGAGGTTTTCTTGGTGGAGTCCATTGAGAGACTATGCCATTTTCCTTGAGATAGTCTAGGAATTCCTAGCTAAGATATTCACCTCCTCGATCTGATCGAAGAACCTTAATGGATTTTTCAGTTTATTTTTCTACTTCATGTCTGAATTCTTTGAACTTTTCAAAAGCTTCAAACTTATATCTCATAAGATACACATACCTATACCTAGATAGATCATCGATAAAGATAATGTAGTAGACAAAATTGCCTCTAGCCGGCACATCAAATGGGCCGCACACATCAATATGTACTAGGGCAAGAAGATCTGTGGCCCTCTCTCCATGTCCTACAAAAGGGAGTTTGGTCATTTTGCCTTGGAGACAAGATTCACAAGTTGGATATGACTCGAAAGTCAATGGACTCAATAGCCCATTTTTCTCCAATTTGTTGATCCTATCTTCTGCTATATGACCTAATCTCAGGTGCCATAGATATCTGTCATTTGGACTATCCTTAGGTCGTTTGGCATTCACATTTTGCTTGATAGTTAGAATAGGTACATCAACATGTAGCTGATAAAGATCGTTAATAAAGAAATCATTTGCAATTTTATTTCTTTTATAAAGAATGTTACAATGGTCCTTAAAGAAGGTAATCACATAGCCTTCTAGTGCTAAGCATGAAATAGAAATCAAATTCCTGCTAGCTGCAGGCACATAATAACAGTCTTTCAAAACTAAGTCTAAACCAGATGATAATCAAAGAGGGTATGTTCCCACTGCCACTGCAGTAACTCTTGCTCTATTACCAATGCGTCGGATCATGTCTCCATGCCTCAGCCTTCTGCTATCCTCAAGGCCCTGTATGAAAGTGCACAGATGAGCACTAGAACCAAAGTCAAGCATCCAACTGGATGCAGAAGAAATCATAAGGTTAGACTCAATAATGAGCATACCTCAAGAAGGACCTTCCTTCTTGTTCTTCAGTTAGCCAGGTAAGTAGGGCAGTTCCACTTCCAATGGCCGCCGCTGTTGTAATGGAAATACTTTTTTTTTGGCAGTGGCTTTCATCTTCGGCTCTGTCTTCTTCTTCTTTCCTCTTTCCACCTTCTACTTTTTCACAGACTTCTTTTTTTTCCATAAGACTTTCTTTTAGAAAAAGTCTATTCCAAAGCAAGAACAGAGCCTTTAGAACCTTTCATAGAAAGCTCAGCGGTGACCAGCATATTCATTAATTCAGCCAAGGAATTTTGAAGTTTATGCATGTGGTAATTCGTGATGAATTGTCCATATGCATCAGTCAAGGATTGCAGAATAATATCATTCTGCATATCCAAGTCTAACTTCACACTGAGCTTCTTAAGCTCTTCCATGTCCTTGATCATCATTAGATAGTGATCTTGGACTGACTGTCCATCACACATCTTAGCCTTAAAAGGTCATTTCGTGACTTGATACTTGGCTGTGCAATTCTGTTCACCAAACATCTCCTGCAGGTGAGCCAACATTTGGTGAGCAGTCCCGATATCTTCATGTTGGCGCTGGAGCTCATCAGACATCGAGCCCAACATGTAATATCTGACCTTATTATCTTCGTCTATCCATTTTTCTAGAGATGCTCTCTGTTCAGTGGATGGACGGGCTGGTAAGATGGGAGGGTCCTGGTCCAATACATGGGTTAACTTCTTGAAACCCAAAATAATTTTGTAGTTCTTGAGCCAATCTTTATAATTGGGTTCAGTCAGTCTATGTGTGTCTAGGATACATGCTAATGGGTTGGATGCAGACATTTTTATGTAGAGAGTCAAAGATTCTAGTTAGATACTATAATTATGACTTAACCAATTTGTTTAGGAATTTTATTTTTAAACAAATTAGCTTCCACTATTTTCTTGGATCCCTACACTCCCTCTATAGAGATGCAAAAATCTTCATGATTAATGATTTCTAATGGATGGTGCGGTCTAACCAACTGACTCATCACCTCACCTAACAGTTATTGGTGATGGGTTAGCCAATGAGTGAACAACTCTTGTTCAATGACACTCTAATCATGGTGCACCTAAACTTGGACTCTAATTCATGAATCTCACCATGTTCGAAATATTGATCCACTCCTTAGTTATGTCAGACCCACCATTTGCACAGACTGGATTTCTAATTGAGTCTCTCACCGTATCCAGAATATTGAGTCCAACTCATCCTCCAGCCCATAACATCCAATGCCTAATAGATATGGTTGCATCTTCCTGGTGCAACTGAGCCACTGTATCCAGCCAAGAACAATCAACCCTGGGAAGGGCCCGCACATCTACAATGGTGGAAGACCTCCGACTTAATCTTTTCTTAGGAAAAATTGATTGAGGTCTCATTAAACAAGACTCATCATAGTCATAACAATTATGACTAACCTAGTGGCATGGGTTAGCTTGGACTATTGACCACCTCAAATCAGAACTCGATTAATAGATATGGCCAGGTTAGTAAGATCGGTGGAACGGATATGCCATTAACTCATACAAGAATTTATTCAGGTCGGGTAGCTCCCAATTAAAAATCTGTCGGTCGTATGTGCCAAACTTACCTTAGATACCAAATTATTGAGCCAGAACCAATTAGGTTAGCCTACAATCCAGACTCTAACCTCTGAGCCTAATTAGGTCTTGTTTGATCGTGACTCGATCTTGACCCAGACTTAATCCTATTAGATTGGTCAATTTAAGCATTGTTGATCCCATCTAACCAACTCTTGATTCGGTTTGATCAACCGCTTAGACCTAATTGAGCTACCAAGCCCGAACCCAGTATTATGAATATGTCTTAGATCTAAAATTCTCAATTTTAGATCTAATTAATATTTCATAATCTTAATTCTTAATTAAGTAGGGTTCATAAACAAAATATGCACAATAAATTCTAGGGTTTCAGGATCTAGGATTTTGCAGAAAGTAAGTTTTGGGTTTCTGATTAAGGATGAACGTACAGCACCCCTACACGTCATAAGAACACCCCATCAGATTAGAGGAGAGGGCCTTTAAATCCTTCTTCGTTCTTATGACTGGACGGCCAAGAGGAATGCCTTAATCAGGAACATGTAATACTACAAAATAATTTTAGATCTATATCATATATCTCATATACAAATTAGATCTAATCATGGCATATTTTGCATACATCTCATGTATCGAATCATGCATATTTTTAGATCTAAATTATCTCATAATAATCTAAAAAATTAGATTTAAATTGATCTTATCAAAATAAACTCTAATCTAGACAACTATGTAGAACTATTCTACAACTAGTCTAGACATGCATCAATCATATCTCATATGATGTTTAAAATTAAATAATTTTATTTACTATTTTTTAGATGTTATTATAATAATTATAATATCAAAAAATAGTAAATAAATAGATCTTAAATATGATTTAATCAAATTAAATTGAAAACATGCAAGACTATTCTATAGAACTATTCTATTTTAGAACTAGTCATGCATATTTTCTAATCTTAGATCCAAATCATTTAATTTTAATTTTTTCTAATTTTAGATCTGATCACATCTCATGTGACATCTGAAATCACTTATTTTCTAATTATAATAAATTTAAAATTAGATCTAAACTTTTTTAGAATCTTTGCTTTGATACCAGTTGAAGGAAAATCCTGATTTTTCGGATCAGATTCGTTCAGATTTGATCGGATCAAGAGATATATTTCAAAATTTTTTTTCTTTGATCCTAATCAAATTTGGAATATTTTAGATCTGATCCTTATTATTCTAATAATAAAAATAATATCTAAATTAAATTAAATTAAATTTACCTTGATATAGTATAATCCTATTATCCGTTGATGATCCTATAAGCAGCGGAACGTTCTGGATCTAGCCATGCAAGTGCCTGGCCTCTACCGATATCCACTCGAGTTGGATCTAGAGATCCTCTTTTTCTCTATCACATCTCCAAAAATCAAATTTGGATCTGATCTAGAGGATCTTCAAAATACCTTTTGAAGATCAGTAGTTATCCTTTGCAACAGTGCAGCCTTCTAGCTTTCAGTTATCTTTCTCTCACCTGGATCGCACCAACTAAGATCCAAATTCCTTTTGGATGTGGAGAGGAGAGGGAGACATAGAACTTGGCTTGGAGGAGGAAGAGGGAGGAAGCCTTGGGGCATGCAGAATTCTTTTCTCAGATTTTAGATATTCCTTGAGTTGGGCGCAGGGTCTTATTTATAGACTAAGCATGATCCAACTCCTCTTCTTTCCAATCAATCATAACCCTTTGTGAAATCAGATCTAAATCTGATTGGTGGGAATAGAGTCCCTTGGATTCCTCCTTAGATGGTGCCTAAGACCAGTCAAACTTGGTTCTTAGGAGAACTCTAATCGGAATCCAAAAAGGAGATGGAGTCCCTATCCAACAGGGACTCCTGGGCACCGCCAGCTTGGGCGCACACCAAGGGTGGCGTGTGCCCTCCTTCTTGCCAGATTCTGATAGGAGGACAGACCCCCACCAGCTCTTCAATAGGTGCATGACATGTGGATAGAAGTCAAAGTGTCAATGGTCAATATTTGACCAATCAAAGATCAACTTTTGACCAAAGTCAAAGGACGAGAAATGGCAGGTGACCAAAAATGGTAGGTATTGTCATACAAAATAAGACAACCCTTTTCTAACCTGGACAGGCTCTAGTCAAATCAAGTGAAGGCCTCTAAATGAGCACAAACTCCTTTGGCTCAGTCAGGACAACTATTTATGATAGTAAAAGAAGAACGTTAGGTTCAATCGAGTGCTAGCACGATTTTCTTGAATCTAGTAGAATCTCATTCAGATCAATTGAACTGGATTAGTTCAATTGATGATCATAGATTCAAACCCTTGTTTGTGTGACCCAGTTAGGTTTAGTTCTGTATGATAATGGGATATGTCATGATCTCTATCATCGACATCATTGAAACTCCTTTTGATGGATCAGAACTCTTCTAATTCGAACAACTAGAATGATTGATCATCTAAATCATTCTAATTGCTCCTAAAATCCATCAGTGGCACCTAGCAGTATATGGTGGCAACCCATCAGAGCTGAATGCGAACCTCTTGGTGCGGCTACCTATGTGATTATGTTCTTCTATCTTAAGCCCCGATTAGATTAGGATTTAGGTAAACTCGTGAAACCCTAGCTCTGTCTTATGATATAATCATTCGATTCAAGTCTGATGTGAAAACCTAAATAAAAACTCTTTCTATTATTTTGCTCTGCCATGGCCATAGGCTTCTGAACTTGATTCTCATGATCATCATAGGGCTGCTCCTCTACCATCGAGGTAGATAGATTCCATCTTGATGCAATTCAGTTCCTACAATGAACATGCAATAGCCAACATACACCTCAGGATTCCATATCGCTAGAAGATTGAGTTATGGTATAGTCAAACTATAACACCCTCAAGGAGAATTGTCGATGCATCTCAGATCAAAGAACCAGACACACCACTACAGCATCGAGTCAGTCATTGACGAGAAGGTAGACTTTCTAATGACTACTCGAGGTGGTCACGCTCAGTGTCCTCATTCTCTAACGAGTACCTATACTCTCGCTTCATGTCTCCACACCATAGACTCAAGACTCATCTACTAAAGAGAAGCGATTATACACCAACCTTCTGCATCAATTATCATCCTCGTGATGATCCTATGGTTGGGAGCATTTTATGAGTTAATAATGATTATTCATGTCTTAAATTTTCAACTCTTGAAAATATGAATTATCATTATCATTAACTCAAAGGATGTATCACAGACACTAAATACACATATGTGATAGAAAATAATCCATTTTATTAATTTTGATCAAAATTATAATTTTGCCCCTAGAAGTGTATTACAAGTGTCAGTCAATTTTGGCTTCTAGGGCACATATATCTAACACGAGCTTCTCAAGATCTTCTAGATCCTTGATCATCATCAAATAATGATCTTGGATTGATTGTCCATCATGCATTTGAGCCTTAAAAAATCTCTTAGTGACTTGATATTTTGTTGTGCGACTTTGTTCACCAAACAACTCTTGTAGGTGAGCCAATATTTGGAGGCTAGTCTTTATGTCTTCATGTTAGTGCTGGAGCTCATCAGACATCGACCCAACATGTAATACTTAACTTTATTATCTTCATCCATCCATTTTTTAGAGATGCTCTTTGATTAGCAGATGGATGGACTGGTAAAGTAGGAGGATCCTATTCCAACACATGAGTCAACTTTTCAGAATTCAAAATAATTTTAAAGTTTCAGAGCCAATTCTTATAGTTGGATTCAGTCAGTCTATGGGTGTTTAGGATATGAGCTAGTGGGTTGGATGCAGACATTTTTTTGTAGAGAGTCAAAGTTTTTAGTTAAATTTTATAATCAGACTTAATCAATTTATTTAAAGATTTTATTTTTAAATAAATTAGGCTCCTAATATTTACTCAAATTCCTATACTTTCTTGGCAGACATGTGAAAATCTCCATGATTATAGATTTTTAGTGGATGATGCGGTTCCACCAACTGGCTCACCACCTCACCTAATAGTTATTGGTGACAGATCAACTAATGAGTGAACAACTATTGTTCAATGATTCTCTAATCATGATGCATCCAAATCTGGTCTCTAATTCATGAAGCTCATCATGCTTGGAATATTAGCCAATTCTTAGCTAAGTCAGACCCACCATTTGCATGAATTGAATTTCTGATTGGATCTCTCATCGTATGTAACATCCCAAATTTAGGAAATAGTGAATTAAAAGATTTATGTTAGTAAATGTGTGGCATAGTAATTTATTTATGGTACATTTAAGCATAAATTATAACTATCTATCATTTTGAATCCTGAAAAATTTCTAAGTCTGAAAGCTAGCATCTGTATGTGGAGTTATGTAAAATATGTATTCTCTTGGAATGAAAGGTCTCAATAATTGATCCTTAGATGTTAGTGAGCTATAAAATGATTTTTAACAAATTTTAGAGACCCTTTTAACTAACCATTCAGAAGCAAGAAAGTTATAAAAGTTTCAAATTTTGAAAAATTTGAACTAGAATCCAAATTTTGGAATTTCATTCTTAAGAATTTTAATTTTTTTAATATATTTATTGGTTCCAAATAGGAGGGTGTTCCTTATTTAAATTTATGTTTTGAAGAACATTAACTTAAAAAAAAGAAATATAAATAAGAAGGGTTTTAAGTAAGGCTGAGCAGGGTATAAAAATAAGGTTTCAATCAAAACCCAAAGGAAAGTGTCGACACTGTTAGATATATGTGCCCTAGAAGTCAGAATTGGCTGACACTTATAATACACTTCTAGGGGCAAAATTATAATTTTGACTATAATCAATAAAATGGGTTATTTTCTATCACACCTGTGTATTTAGTGTCTGTGATACATCCTTTGAGTTAATGGTAATGATAATTCATATTTTCAAGAGTTAAAAATTTAAGACATGAATAATCATTATTAACTCATAAACAGCTCCCGACCATAGGATCATCACAAGGATGGTGATTGATCCGGAAGGTTGGTGTACGATCGCTTCTCTTTAGTAGATGAGTCTTGAGTCTACGGTGTGGAGACACCGGAGCGAGAGTACAGGTACTCGTTAGAGAACGAGGGCACTGAGCGTGACCACCTCGAGTAGTCATTAGGAAGTCTACCTTCTCGTCAATGACTGACTCGATGCTGCAGTAGTGTGTCTGGTTCTTTGACCTGAGATGCATCGGCAGTTCACCTTGAGGGTGTTATAGTTTGACTACACCATTACTCGGTCTCCTAGCCATATGGAACCCTGAGGTGTATGTTGGCTATAGCATGTTCATTGTAGGAACTGGATTGCATCAAGATGGAATCTATCTACCTCGGTGGTAGAGGAGCAGCCCTATGATGAATCATGAGAATCAAGTCCAGAAGCCCATGGCCATGGCAGAGTGAAATAATAGAAAGAGTTTCTATTTAGATTTTCACATTGGACTCGAATCGAATGATTACATCATATGACAGAGACTAGGGTTTGACGAGTTCACCTTAACCCTAATCTGATCGGGGCTCAAGATAGAAGAACTTAATCACACAGGTAGCTGCACCAAGAGGTTCGCATTCAGCTCTATGGGTTGCCACCATATACTGCTAGGTGTCACTGGTGGATTTTGGGAGCAATTAGAATGATTTAGATGATCGATCATTCTAGCTGTTCGAATCAGAAGAGTTCTGATCCATCGAAAGGAGTTTCGATGATGTCGATGATAGAGATCATGACATATCCCATTACCATACAGAACTGAACCTAACTGGGTCACACAAACAAGGGTTTGAATCTGATGATCATCAATTGAACTGATCTAGTTCAATTGATCTGAATGAGATTCAATTAGGTTCAAGGAAAATCGTGCTAGCACTCGATTGAACCTAACGTTCTTCTTTTACTATCATAAATAAGTTGTCCTGACTGAGCCAAAGGAGTTTGTGCTCAATCAGAGGCCTTCATATGGTCTGACTGGAGGTTGTCCAAGTCAGAAAAGGTTGTCTTATTTGTAAGACATTACCTGCCATTTTTGGTCACCTGCCATTTCTTGTTCTTTGACTTTGGTCAAAAGTCTACCTTTGACTGGTCAAACGTTGACCATTGACACTTTGACTTTTGACCACATGTCATGCACCTATTGGAGAGCTGGTGGGGGCCTGTCCCCCTGCCAGAACCTGGCAAGGAGAAGGGCGCACGCCAAGGCGTGGCGCCCAAGTTGGAGGCGCCTAGGAGTCCTTGTTGGACAAGGACTCCACCTCCCTTTTTGGATTCCAATTAGAGTTCTACTAAGAATCCAACTTTGACTGGTCTTAGGCACCCTCTAAGGAGGAATCCAGGGGTCTCTATTCCAACCAATCAGATTTAGATCTGATTTCACAAAGGGTTGTGATTGGTTGAGGAAGGAAGAGGAGTTGGATCACAAGCTTAGTCTATAAATAAGACCCTGCGCCCAACCCTCAATTCAATGAAATGCAATTAGAGAGAGAATTTCCCATGCCCCAAGGCTGCCTCTCCCCTCCTTCCTCCATGCCATAGTCTTCCTCCTCCTTCTCCTCTCCACGTCCAAAAGGAGTTTTGGATTTTGGTTGGTGCGATTCAGATCAAAGAAAGGCGATCAAAAAGCAAGAAGGCTGCGCTGCTGCAAAGGACGACTGCTGATCTTCAAAAGAGTTTTGAAGATCCTCCAGATCAGATCCAGATCTAATTTTTGGAGGTGTGATAGAGAAGAAGAGGATCTCCAGATCCAACCCGAGTGGATACCGGTAGAGGCCAGGCGCTTGCGTGGCTAAGATCCAGAACCTTCCGCTGCAATCAGGATCATCTACAGGGTAATAGGATTACCCAAATCAGGTAAATTAAATTTGATTTAATTTATCTTATTTTATTTTATTTATTAAAATAATAAGAATCAGATCTGAAACATATCAAGATCTGATTGGGATCAAGAGAAAAATTTTTGAAATATATCTCTTGATCTGATCAGATCTGGAACGAACCTGGACCGGGAAAATCAGGATTTCCCTTCAACTGGTATCAGAGCCATGGTTCTAAAATTGTTTAGATCTGATTTTAATTTTATTTTAATTAGAAAATAAAGTGATTTTAGATGTCACATGAGATGTGATCAGATCTGAAATCAGAAAAAATTAAAATTAAATGATTTGGATCTAAGATTAGAAGATATGCATGACTAGTTCTAGAATAGAATAGTTCTATAGAATAGTTTTGCATGTCTTTGATTTAATCTGATTAAATCATATTTTAGATCTTCTTATTTACTATTTTCTGATATTATAAGTGTTATAATAACATCTGAAAAAATAGCAAATAAAAATTATTTAATTTTTGAATATCATATGAGATATGATTGATGCATGTCTAGACTAGTTGTAGAATAGTTCTACATAATTGTCTAGATTAGAATTTATTTTGATTAGATCAATTTAAATCTAATTTTTTAGATTATTATGAGATAATTTAGATCTGAAAACATGCATGATTTGATACATGAGATGTATGCAAAATATGCCATGATTAGATCTAAATTTGTATATGAGATATATGATATAGATCTATAACTTGTTTTGTAGTATTGACATGTTCCTGATTAAGGCGTTCCTCTTGGCCGTCCGGTCATAAGAACGAAGAAGGGTTTAAAGGCCCTCTCTTCCCATTCGATGGGGTGTTCTTATGATGTGTAGGGGTGCTGCGTGTTCGTCCTTAATCAGAAACCCAAAACTTACTTTCTGCAAAACCCTAGATCCTGAAACCCTAGGATTTATTGTGCATATTTTGTTTATGAACCCAACTTAATTAAGAATTAAGTTTATGGAATATTAATTAGGTCTAAAATTGAGAATTTCAGATCTAAGACATATTCATAATACTGGGTTCGGGCTTGGGTAGCTCAATTAGGTCTAAGCGGTTGATCAAACCGAATCAAGAGTTGGTTAGATGGGATCAACAATGCTTAAATTGACCAGCCTAATAGGATTAAGTCTGGGTCAAGATCGAGTCACGATCAAGCAAGACCTAATTAGGCTCAGAGGTTAGAGTCTGGATTGTAGGCTAACCCAATTGGTTCTGACTCAACAATTTGGTGTCTAAGGTAAGTTTGGCACAGACGACCGACTGGTTTTTAATTGGAAGCTACTCGACCTGAATGCGTTCTTGTGCGAGTTAATGGCATATTCCTTCCACCGGTCTCACTTACCTGGCCATATCTGTTGACACAGTTCTGATCTGAGGTGGTCAATAATCCGAGCTAACCCATGCCACTAGGTTAGTCATAATTGTTATGACTAAGCCAAGTCTAGTTTAATGAGACCTGAATCAATTCTCCCTAAGAAAAGATTAAGTCTGAGGTCTTCCACCATTGTAGATGTGCGGGCCCTTCCCGGGGTTGATTGTTCTCGGCTGGATACAGTGGCTCAGTTGCACCGGGAAGACGCAACCATGTCTATTAGGCATTGGATGCTATGGGCTGGAGGATGAGTTGGGCTCAATATTCCGGATACGGTGAGAGACTCAATTAGGAACCCAGTCTATGCAAATGGTGGGTCTGACTTAACTAAGGAGTGGATCAATATTCCGGATACGGTGAGATTCATGAATTAGAGACCAAGTTTGGGTGCACCATGATTAGAGAATCATTGAACAAGAGTTGTTCACTCATTGGCTAACCCATCACCAATAACTGTTAGGTGAGGTGATGAGTCAGTTGGTGAGACCGCACCACCCACTAGAAATCATTAATCGTGGAGATTTTTGCATCTCTACAGAGGGAGTGTAGGGATCCGAGAAAATAGTGGGAGCTAATTTGTTTAAAAATAAAATCCCTAAACAAATTGGTCAAGTCAAAATTACAGTATCTAACTAGAATCTTTGACTCTCTACAGGAAAATGTCTGCGTCCAACCCACTTGGCACGTATCCTAGGACACACATAGACTGACTGGACCCAATTATAAAGATTGGCTCAGGAACTACAAAATTGTTTTGGGTTCAGAGAAGTTAACACATGTTTTGGACCAGGACCCTCCCACCTTACCAGCTCGTCCATCCACTTGAACAGAGAGCGTCTCTGGAAAAATGGATTGACGAAGACAATAAGGCCAGATACTTACATGTTGGGCTCGATGTCTGATGAGCTCCAGCGCCAACATGAAGATATCGGGACTGCTCGCCAAATGTTGGCTCACCTGCAGGAGATGTTTGGTGAACAGAGTCGCGCAGCCAAATATCAAGTCACAAAATGACTTTTTAAGGCTAAGATGCGTGATGGGCAGTCAGTCCAAGATCACTGTCTGACAATGATCAAGGACATGGAAGAGCTTGAGAAGCTCGGTGTGAAGTTGGACTTGGATCTGCAGAACGATATTATTCTGCAATCCTTGACTGATGCATATGGGCAATTCATCATGAATTACCACATGCATAAACTTCAAAATTCCTTGGCCGAGTTAATGAATATGCTGGTTACCGCTGAGCTTTCTATGAAAGGTTCTAAAGGCTCAGTTCTTGCTATGGAACGGACTTCTTCCAAAAGAAAGTCTTATGGAAAGAAAAAGAAGTCTGTGAAAAAGCAAAAGGTGGAAGGATCAAAGAAGAAGAAGGCAGAACCGAAGAAAAAAGGCCGATGGCAAAGGAAAGTGTTTCCATTGCAACAGCGACGGCCATTGGAAGCGGAACTGCCCTACTTACCTGGCCACCCTGAAGAACAAGAAGGAAGGTCCTTCTGGAGGTATGCTCGTTATTGAGTCTAACCTTACGGTTTCTTCTGCATCCAGTTGGGTGCTTGACTCTGGTTCTAGTGCTCATCTGTGCACTTCTATGCAGGGTCTTGAGGATAGCAGGAGGCTGAGGGATGGAGACATGATCCTACGCGTCGGTAATGGAGCAAGAGTTGCTGCAGTAGCCGTGGGAACATACCCTCTTCGATTACCATCTGGTTTAGACTTAGTTTTGAAAGACTGTTATTATGTGCCTGCAGCTAGCAGGAATTTGATTTCTGTTTCATGCTTAGCACAAGAAGGTTATGTGATCACCTTCTTTAAGGACCATTGTAACATTCTTTATGAAAGAAATAAAATTGCAAATGGTTTCCTTATTAATGGTCTTTATCAGTTACATATTGATGTACCTGTTTTAACTATCGAGCAAAACGTGAATGCCAAACGACCTAGGGATAGTCCAAACGACAGATATCTATGGCACCTGAGATTAGGTCATATAGCAGAAGATAGGATTAACAAATTGGAGAAAAATGGGCTATTGAGTCCATTGACTTTTGAGTCATATCCAACTTGTGAATCTTGTCTTCAAGGCAAAATGACTAAACTCCCTTTTGTTGGACATGGGGAGAGGGCCACAGATCTCCTTGCCCTAGTACATACTGATGTGTGCGGCCCATTTGATGTGCCGGCTAGAGGCAATTTTGTCTACTTCATTACCTTTACCGATGATCTGTCTAGGTATGGGTATGTGTATCTTATGAGACACAAGTCTGAAGCCTTTTGAAAAGTTCAAAGAATTCAGACATGAAGTAGAAAAACAAACTGGAAAAACCCATTAAGGTTCTTCGATCAGATCGAGGAGGTGAATACCTTAGCCGGGAATTCCTAGACTATCTTAAGGAAAATGGCATAGTCTCTCAATGGACTCCACCAGGAACACCTCAACTCAACGGGGTTTCAGAACGGAGAAATCGGACTCTATTGGATATGGTTCGATCCATGATGAGCTTCACAGACCTCCCTGATTTTCTTTGGGGACACTTCATTGTTAACTTCAATCTATCTACTGAATAGGGTTCCCTCTAAAACCGTTCCTACCACACCGTATGAGATATGGCACGGTAAGAAACCAAGTCTGAGTCATCTCAGAATTTGGGGTTGTCCGGCTCATGTCAAAAGACAACAAGCGGACAAGTTAGAGTTTAGGTCCTTTAGAGCTCGATTCATAGGATATCCTAAAGAGTCATTAGGATACTATTTCTACATTCCAGAAGACCACAATGTGATTGTGAGTCGACATGCCATCTTTCTTGAAAAATAGTTTATTCAAGATAGCGGCATTGGAAAGCAGATTAAGCTTGATGAGAAAGTCTCACAAGCAGAACGAGCTAAGGACCAAGTGGAACCAAATCAGGTTGAGCCAATAAGAACACTACCTCCTCCACCTCGTAGATCGGAAAGAGTTTCCCGTCCCCCTGAAAGATACTTAGGTATTATTTCAGAGGATGTAGAGGAAATGTTCCTCATAGGTAATGGTGCTCATGGTGATGATCCCAAAACCTACAACGAGGCGATATCAGATATCGACTCCGAGAAATGGCTTGAGGCAATGCAGTCAGAAATTGACTCGATGCACTCAAACCAAGTCTGGACCTTGGTAGATCCACCAGAAGGTATAGTACCTATTGGGTGTAAATGGATCTTCAAGAGAAAGATTGGTGCAGATGGGAATGTGGAGACATTCAAGGCTAGACTGGTGGCAAAAGGTTATAGTCAACGCGAAGGCATTGACTATCAGGATACCTTTTCCCCAGTAGCTATGCTAAAATCCATCCGCACATTGCTTGCTGTTGCAGCCTATTTCGATTATGAAATATGGCAAATGGACGTGAAAACGGCATTCCTAAATGGATATCTTGAGGAAGATATCTATATGGAACAGCCGCTAGGTTTCACATCCAGTGATACTGATCACAAGGTTTGCAAGCTGCAAAGGTCCATATATGGACTTAAGCAAGCATCTCGGAGCTGGAACACTCGTTTCAATGATGTGATCAAAAAGTTTGGTTTCATCAAAAATGAAGAGGAACCATGTGTTTTCAAAAGGGTCAGTGGGAGCGCTGTTGTCTTCCTCGTATTGTACGTGGATGACATCCTCCTTATTGGGAATGATATTCCCATGTTGACATCAGTCAAGATGTGGTTGTCCAAGGAATTCTCCATGAAAGACCTAGGTGAAGCATCCTTTATTCTAGGAATTAAGGTCTATAGGGATAGACCGAATAGGATGCTAGGACTTTCACAGAAGATGTACATAGAGGAAGTACTAAAGAGGTTTAGTATGGAAAACTCTAAGAGGGGATTAATACCCTTCAGACATGGTATTCATCTTTCCAAGAAGATGTGCCCCAGCACACCTGAGGAAATAGAACGCATGAGCAAGATCCCTTATGCTTCTGCAATAGGGAGCCTCATGTATGCCATGCTATGTACACGACCTGATATAGCCCATGCTGTGAGTGTCACAAGCAGATATCAGTCAAATCCAGGTGAAGAACACTGGACTTCTGTGAAATGTATCCTTAAGTACTTGAGAAGAACTAAGGATATGATGTTGGTCTTTGGTAATGGAGAACTCCAAGTTCCAAGGGATACACAGACTCGGACTTTCATGTCCGATATAGATGATCGAAAGTCGACATCTGGAAGTCTGTTTGTGTGCAATGGTGGAGCTGTCAGCTGGAAGAGTTCCAAGCAAACTGTGATAGCAGATTCCACCATGGAAGCAGAATATATCGCTGCATCAGAGGCTGCAAAGGAAGCATTCTGGTACAAGAAGTTTGCTGCAGAAATTGGAGTAATGCCATCAGATGCCATTCCTCTTTACTGCGACAACAATGGCGCCATAGCCCTTGCTAAGGAGCCGAGGTCTCACCAGAAATCCAAGCACATTGAGCGGCGATACCACCTCATCCGCGATTACCTCGAGAAAGGTTACGTCGAGGTCAAGAGAGTCAACTCCGCAGATAATGTGGCAGACCCACTTACAAAGCCGTTGGGCCAGCAGAAGATCGAAGCCCACCTTGAGAAGATGGGACTTAGACTTGTAGCCAATTGGCTTTAGGACAAGTGGGAGATTGTTAGATATATGTGCCCTAGAAGCCAGAATTGGCTGACACTTGTAATACACTTCTAGGGGCAAAATTATAATTTTGACTATAATCAATAAAATGGGTTATTTTCTATCACATATGTGTATTTAGTGTCTGTGATACATCCTTTGAGTTAATGGTAATGATAATTCATATTTTCAAGAGTTGAAAATTTAAGACATGAATAATCATTATTAACTCATAAAATGCTCCCGACCATAGGATCATCACGAGGATGGTGATTGATCCGGAAGGTTGGTGTACAATCGCTTCTCTTTAGTAGATGAGTCTTGAGTCTACGGTGTGGAGACACCGGAGCGAGAGTACAGGTACTCGTTAGAGAACGAGGGCACTGAGCGTGACCACCTCGAGTAGTCATTAGGGAAGTCTACCTTCTCGTCAATGACTGACTCGATGCTGCAGTAGTGTGTCTGGTTCTTTGACCTGAGATGCATCGGCAGTTCACCTTGAGGGTGTTATAGTTTGACTACACCATTACTCGGTCTCCTAGCCATATGGAACCCTGAGGTGTATGTTGGCTATAGCATGTTCATTGTAGGAACTGGATTGCATCAAGATGGAATCTATCTACCTCGGTGGTAGAGGAGCAGCCCTATGATGATCATGAGAATCAAGTCCAGAAGCCCATGGCCATGGCAGAGTGAAATAATAGAAAGAGTTTCTATTTAGATTTTCACATTGGACTCGAATCGAATGATTACATCATATGACAGAGACTAGGGTTTGACGAGTTCACCTTAACCCTAATCTGATCGGGGCTCAAGATAGAAGAACTTAATCACACAGGTAGCTGCACCAAGAGGTTCGCATTCAGCTCTATGGGTTGCCACCATATACTGCTAGGTGTCACTGGTGAATTTTGGGAGCAATTAGAATGATTTAGATGATCGATCATTCTAGCTGTTCGAATCAGAAGAGTTCTGATCCATCGAAAGGAGTTTCGATGATGTCGATGATAGAGATCATGACATATCCCATTACCATACAGAACTGAACCTAACTGGGTCACACAAACAAGGGTTTGAATCTGGTGATCATCAATTGAACTGATCTAGTTCAATTGATCTGAATGAGATTCAATTAGGTTCAAGGAAAATCGTGCTAGCACTCGATTGAACCTAACGTTCTTCTTTTACTATCATAAATAAGTTGTCCTGACTGAGCCAAAGGAGTTTGTGCTCAATCAGAGGCCTTCATATGGTCTGACTGGAGGTTGTCCAAGTCAGAAAAGGTTGTCTTATTTTGTAAGACATTACCTGCCATTTTTGGTCACCTGCCATTTCTTGTTCTTTGACTTTGGTCAAAAGTCTACCTTTGACTGGTCAAATGTTGACCATTGACACTTTGACTTTTGACCACATGTCATGCACCTATTGGAGAGCTGGTGGGGGCCTGTCCCCCTGCCAGAACCTGGCAAGGAGGAAGGGCGCACGCCACCCTAGGCGTGTGCCCAAGTTGGAGGCGCCTAGGAGTCCTTGTTGGACAAGGACTCCATCTCCCTTTTTGGATTCCAATTAGAGTTCTACTAAGAATCCAACTTTGACTGGTCTTAGGCGCCCTCTAAGGAGGAATCCAGGGGACTCTATTCCAACCAATCAGATTTAGATCTGATTTCACAAAGGGTTGTGATTGGTTGGGAAGGAAGAGGAGTTGGATCACAAGCTTAGTCTATAAATAAGACCCTGCGCCCAACTCAGATTCAATGAAATGCAATTAGAGAGAATTTCCCATGCCCCAAGGCTGCCTCTCCCCTCCTTCCTCCATGCCAAACTTCTCCTCCTTCTCCTCTCCACGTCCAAAAGAGTTTTGGATTTTGGTTGGTGCGATTCAGATCAAAGAAAGGCGATCAAAAGCAAGAAGGCTGCGCTGCTGCAAAGGGACGACTGCTGATCTTCAAAAGAGTTTTGAAGATCCTCCAGATCAGATCCAGATCTGATTTTTGGAGACGTGATAGAGAAGAAGAGGATCTCCAGATCCAACCCGAGTGGATACCGGTAGAGGCCAGGCGCTTGCGTGGCTAGATCCAGAACCTTCCGCTGCAATCAGGATCATCTAACAGGGTAATAGGATTACCCAAATCAGGTAAATTAAATTTGATTTAATTTATCTTATTTTATTTTATTTATTAAAATAATAAGAATCAGATCTGAAAATATATCAAGATCTGATTGAGATCAAGAGAAAAATTTTTGAAATATATCTCTTGATCTGATCAGATCTGAACGAACCTGGACCGGGAAATCAGGATTTCCCTTCAGGTTGATTCAAATCAATGA
The DNA here is from genome assembly GCA_006176705.1 of Cocos nucifera. Lineage (NCBI taxonomy): Eukaryota > Viridiplantae > Streptophyta > Magnoliopsida > Arecales > Arecaceae > Cocos > Cocos nucifera. Next base: position 27,319 of record QRFJ01004955.1, on the reverse strand, counting down.
GATGTTTGAGGAAAGGGATCTGAGGGCTGACCTATGTTGGGGTATCGACCTTTTTCTCTAAGTTGTCGACCCCAATCGTAGGAAGACCTGGGAGTAGGTTTTCAACTGAGAGCCCTCAAGTAAAGATTTTAAAATAATTTAAAGAGGGTTAGCTGGACAAATTTTAATATAAAAAAAAAAAATAGCTTTGGGAGGTAAGCTCCTTGCTGGCCTCTTGGGGATTGGACACCTAGCAAGTCTCTCCCTTAAATTATTTTTTCCCAAAGGCTTATCAATCGATTCTTTTTGCTATGGTTTTAGTTCTCCAGCAAATAATAGAAGGTCAAGGAAGAAATGAGTTTAGGAAGAGGTAATTTCTCGATCAGAATTCAAGGAGAATTCAGCTTTGTAAGGGGTACTTAGTGAAGAATTGATTTGAGGAAAGAGGAGTACCTTAATAGTAAGGAAGAAGGAAGGCTAGTTTGAGGGCAGAAGTGCATAAACCATTTGAGGTAAGGATTTTAACACCTTAAATTGAATTCAAATTTAACTTCAAGTTGGTCTTTTATAGCTTTAGGGTTTTAGTGAATTGAATTATAAGTGGGAGTTGGATAGAAGGAAAAATAATTGTTGTCCATATTGTGTGCTAAAATTCTTTTGATGTGTTTTAGCAAACAAATTGGGTTTATGTTTAGTAGAGTTAAAACAGATCATGTAGAAAGAAAAATAGTAGAAATATTGGGATATTGTTGAATAGATTTTGAAGTTTAGCTGAACCTAAACTAGGATAAGTAAAGTAAAGTAAAGGTAAAAGTTAAGATAATTAAAGAACAAGCATATCACAACAAAGCATGCATAATTAAATTCGTATACCACATAGTTTTGGGTTTAATAGTATTCTCCAACTTTATAGGAGAGGAAGAGGGTTTAGAAAGAGCTTTGGGTGAATTATGCTCTAGAATGTTCCAGTAATCATCGTTAGGTGAGTGGATTTTCTATTTATCCTTGGTATTTTAATTATATTGACTGCAAAAACATTTTTCTTGAAATAATAGCTAGCCTTCTATGATTTATACCATATATGTATGTATGTGCAAACTTGGAAACAGGAATCTACAAATATGCTTTGATTAAAAGTTTGATTTGCATAGCAATGATTCTGAAACAGTGCATATGAATTAAAAAGTTAGTCGGTTTTCATTTGAAACTGAGTCTTGGCATTAGCATATCATACAACATATTTCAGCCGACACCACAGCAATATTAGTGATTAAGATGCCCAAAGGGACTCAGCAGTTACTAAAAAAAAAAATGCCTGGTGGGGCTATTTTAGTAGCATTCATACTACATGTTGATTACCCATGGTAGTGGTGCGCTGGGGATAATCAACAGTAGTGAACAACATTTTTTTTACAATGAGGCAATGTTTTATTATAGATCAGCAAATTTATTTTAGCTGAACAAAGTTTTCTTCAGCAAAGTGATTTGTTGTGATCATTTTCTTGTCTAGCTTATTCTACTTTAAAAGAAGGTGAATTATATAAGCTCTATGTTATAATGATATATTTTACAGTTTATCTTTTCCTATTTTTCCATTGTTAAATGGTTTATCCGTTCACTGGGACATAGGTCTCATTCCCTCTTCTTTTTCCTACACGTAGATTTGGAGCACTTTAGTCAGCCTTAGAAGTAAAGTAGCAGCTAGCGTCCTTGTCAGCACTCATACTAGACAGGTTGGCCTTGTTAGACTCTGGATAGTGGATTTTTTTAGGATATTTTGTATATGTATATGTATATCTTGTAAGAAAACTATATGTAAAAGAGCATATTTCCATATGTGATGTGTAGGGGTGATGTATTATCAAAACAAAAGCTAGTTATGTTTAGTGGTTCTTGAACTCAAGTGGGAATAGTATGGTTGATGATTTAGACCTTAAATCTTAAAGCTTGATATTATACTTCAGCCTAGTTATAGCTTAGAAATTTTCTTAATCTTTAGATAGGGATGGGGTGTGGCACCATCACCCATAGTTAGTTAAAGGTGGGGTGTTACACCATATCCGAAATATTGAGCTGAACCCATCCTCTAACCTGTAGTATCCAATGCCTAATAGACATCATTGCATCTTTCTAGGGCAACTGAACCACTGTATCTAGCCATGAACAATCAACGCCAAAAAGGGCCTGCACATCTACAATGGTGGAAGTCCTTAGACTTAATATTTTTTTAGGATGATTTAATTTAGATCTCTTTAAACTTGACTTGACTTAGTGATAACAATGATGACTAACCTACTGGCATGGTTTGGCTCGAACTGTTAGCCACCTCAAATTAGAACTAGATCGACACAAATGGCCGGGTAAGTGAGATCGATGGAAGAGATATGCCACTAACTTGATAAGAATGCATTAAGATCAAGTAGCTCTTAATTAAATACTAGTCGTTCATATATGCTAGAATTATCTTAGACACCAAATTATATAATTAGAACCAATCTGATTAGCCTACAATCCAGGCTTGAACCGTGGAGCCAAATTAGGTCTTGACTTGATCGAGTCACATCTCAATGTGATTCGACCGTGATCCAAATTTGATCCAATTAGACTGGCCAAATCTAAGCTTTCTTTGATCCCATCTAACTAACTCTTGATTTAGTTTGATCAACCGTTAGACCTAATCAAGCTACCCAAGTTGGAACCCAATTTTATGAAGGTATTTGAAGAGAAAATCCTGATTTTTCGGACCAGGTTCATTCAGATCTGATCGGATCAAGAGATATATTTTAAATTTTTTTTTTTTTAATCTAGATCAGATCTGGGATGTCTCAGATCTGATTCTTATTATTTTAATAATTAAAATAAATTTAGATAAATTAAATTAAATTTAATTTATCATGATGTAGGGTAATCCTATTATCCGTTGATGATCCTATAAGCAGTGAAAGGTTCTAGATCTAGCCACGTAAGTGCCTGGCCTCTATCGATATCCACTCGAGCTGAATCTGGAGATCCTCTTCTTCTCTATCACATCTCCAAAAATCATATCTGGATCTGATTTGGAGGATCTTCAAAACACCTTTCGAAGATCAGCAGTTGTCCTTTACAGCAGCGCAACCTTCTAACTTTCTGTCACCTTTCTCTTGTCTGGATTACACCAACCAAGATCCCAAACTACTTTGGGTGTGGAGAGGAGAGGGAGAAGATTGGCTTAGCATGGAGGAGGAGGAGGAGAGAACCAGCCTTGGGGCGTGGGATTTTTCTATTCTTTTCAATGCTCCTTGAGTTTGGGCGCAGGGTCTTATTTATAGACTATGCATGATCCAACTCCTATTCTTCCCAACCAATCACAACCCTTTATGAAATCAGATCTAAATCTGATTGGTGGGAATAGAGTCCCCTGGATTCCTCCTTAGATGGCACTAAAGATCAGTCAAACTTGGTTCTTACGAGAAGTCTAATCAAAATTAAAAAGGAGATGGAGTCCCTATCCAACAGGGACTCCTGGGCGCCTCCTGCTTAGGCTCACGCCAAGAGTGGCGTGCGCCCTCCTCCTTGCCAGGTTCTGGTAGAGGACAAGCCCCTACCAGCTCTCCAATAGGTGCATGACATGTGGATAGAAGTCAAAGTGTCAATGGTCAATATTTGATCAGTCAAAGGTCAACTTTTGACCAAAGTCAAAGGATGAGAAATGGCAGGTGACCAAAAATGGCAGGTATTATCTTACAAAATAAGACAACCCTTTTTTGATCTAGACAGGCTCCAGTCAGACCAAGTGAAGGCCTCTGATTGAGCACAAACTCCTTTGGCTCAGTCAGGACAACTATTTATGATAGTAAAAGAAGAACGTTAGGTTCAATCGAGTGCTAGCACGATTTCCTTGAACCTAATTGAATCTCATTCAGATCAATTGAACTGGATCAGTTCAATTGATGATCACCAGATTCAAATCCCTTATTTGTGTGACCTAGTTAGGTTCAGTTCTGTATGGTAATGGGATATGTCATGATCTCTATCATCGACATCATCGAAACTCCTTTCGATGGATCAGAACTCTTCTGATTCGAACAGCTAGAATGATCGATCATCTAAATCATTCTAATTGCTCCCAAAATCCACCAGTGACACCTAGCAGTATATGGTGGCAACCCATCAGAGCTGAATGCGAACCTCTTGGTGCAGCTACCTGTGTGATTAAGTTCTTCTATCTTGAGCCCCGATCAGATTAGGGTTAAGGTGAACTCGTCAAACCCTAGTTTCTGTCATATGATGTAATCATTCGATTCAAGTCCAATGTGAAAATCTAAATAGAAACTCTTTCTATTATTTCACTCTACCATGGCCATGGACTTCTGGACTTGATTCTCATGATCATCATACGGCTGCTCCTCTACCATCGAGGTAGATAGATTTCATCTTGATGCATTCCAGTTCCTGCAATGAACGTGTCATAGCCAACATACACCTCAGAATTCCATATGGCTAGGAGATCGAGTTGTAGTGTAGTCAAACTATAACACCCTCAAGGTGAACTGCCGATGCATCTCAAGTCAAAGAATCAGACACACCACTATAGCATCGAGTCAGTCATTGACGAGAAGGTAGACTTCCTAATGACTACTCGAGGTGGTCACGCTCAGTGCCCTCGTTCTCTAATGAGTATCTATACTCTCACTCCGGTGTCTCCACACTGTAGACTCAAGACTCATCTACTAAAGAGAAGCGATTGTACACCAACCTTTCGGATCAATCACCATCCTTGTGATGATCCTATGGTCGGGAGCATTTTATGAGTTAATAATGATTATTCATGTCTTAAATTTTCAACTCTTGAAAATATGAATTATCATTACCATTAACTCAAAGGATATATCATAGATACTAAATACACATATGTGATAGAAAATAACCCATTTTATTGATAATAGTCAAATTTACAATTTTGCCCCTAGAAGTGTATTACAAGTGTCAGCCAATTCTAGCTTCTAGGGCACATATATCTAACAATCTCTCACTTATCCTAAAGCCAATTCACTACAAATCTGAGTTCCATCTTCTCAAGGTGGGCTTCGATATTCTGCTGGCCCAATGGCTTTGTAAGCGGATCTGCCATATTGTTTGTGGAGTTGACTCTCTTGACCTCGACGTAACCCTTCTCGAGGTAATCACAAATGAGATGGTATCGCCGTTCAATATGCTTGGATTTCTGATGAGACCTCGGCTCCTTAGCAAGGGCTATGGCGCCATTGTTGTCACAGTAAAGGGGAATGGCATTTGATGGCATTACTCCAATTTCTACAGCAAACATCTTGTACCAAAATGCTTCCATCATAGCCTCTGATGCAGCGATATATTCTACTTCCATGGTGGAATCGGCTATCACTATTTGCTTGAAACTCTTTCAGCTGACAGCACCATCATTGCACAGAAACAGACTCCCAGATGTCGACTTTCGATCATCTACATCGGACATGAAATCCGAGTCTGTGTATCCTTAGACTTGGAGTTCTTCGTTACCAAAGACCAACATCATATCCTTAGTTCTTTTCAAGTACTTAAGGATACATTTCACAGATGTCTAGTATTCTTCATCTGGATTTGATTGATATCTACTTGTGACACTCACAGTATGGGCTATATCAGGTCGTGTACATAGCATGGCATACATGAGGCTCCCTATTGCAGAAGCATAAGGGATCTTGCTCATGCGTTCTATTTTCTTAGGTGTGCTAGGGCACATCTTCTTGGAAAGATGAATACCATGTCTGAAGGATATTAATCCCCTCTTAGAGTTTCTATACTAAACCTCTTTAGTACTTCCTCTACGTACATCTTCTATGAAAGTCATCCACGTACAATATAAGGAAGACAATAGTGCTTTCACTGACCTTTTTAAAGATACACGATTTCTCTTCATTTTTGATGAAACCAAACTTTTTATCATATTATTGAAAGGAGTGTTCTAGCTCTGAGATGCTTGCTTAAGTCCATATATGGACCTTTGCAGCTTGCAAACCTTGTGATCAGTATCGTTGGATGTGAAACCTAGCGGCTATTCCATATAGATATCTTCCTTAAGATATCTATTTAAGAATGCCATTTTCACGTTCATTTGCCATATTTCGTAATCAAAATAGGCTACAACAGCAAGCAATGTGCGGATGGATTTTAGCATAGCCACTAGGGAAAGGGTATCCTAGTAGTCAATGCTTTCGCGTTGACTATAACCTTTTGCCACTAGTCTAGCCTTGAATGTCTCCACATTCCCATCTGCACCAATCTTTCTCTTGAAGATCCATTTACACCCAATAGATACTATACCTTCTGGTGGATCTATCAAGGTTCAGACTTGGTTCGAGTGCATCAAGTCAATTTCTGACTGCATTGCTTTTTGCCATTTCTCGGAGTCAATATCTGATATTGCCTTGTTGTAGGTTTTGGGATCAATACCAAGAGCACCATTACCTACGAGGAACATTTCCTCTACTTCCTCTGAAATAATACCTAAGTATCTTTTAGGGGGATGGAAAACTCTTTTCGATCTATGAGGTAGAGGAGGTAGTGTTCTTATTGGCTCAACCTGATTTAATTCCAATTGGTCCTTAGCTCGCTGTACTTGTTAGACTTTCTCATCAAGCTTAATCTGCTTTCCAATGCCGCTATGTTGAATAAATTATTTTTCAAGAAAGATGGCATGTTGACTCACAATCACATTGTCGTCTTCTGGAATGTAAAAATAGTATCCTTATGACTCTTTAGGATATCCTATGAATCCAGCTCTGAAGGACCTAAACTCTAACTTGTCTGCTTGTTGTCTTTTGACATGAGGTGGACAATCCCAAATTCTGAGATGACTCAAACTTGGTTTCTTACCATGCCATATCTCATATGGTGTGGAAGGAATGGTTTTAGAGGGAACCCTATTCAGTAGATAAATTGAAGTTAATAATGAGTGTCCCCAAAGAAAATCAGGAAGGTCTGTGAAGCTCATCATGGATCGGACCATATCCAATAGAGTCCGATTTCTCCATTTTGAAACCCCATTGAGTTGAGGTGTTCCTGGTGGAGTCCATTGAAAGATTATGCCATTTTTCTTGAGATAGTCTAGGAATTCTTGGCTAAGGTATTCACCTCCTCGATCTGATCGAAGAACCTTAATGGGTTTCCCAGTTTATTTTTCTACTTCATGTCTGAATTCTTTGAATTTTTCAAAAGCTTCAGACTTATGTCTCATAAGATACACATACCCATACCTAGATAGATCATCGGTAAAGATAATGAAGTAGAGAAAATTGCCTCTAGCCGGTACATCAAATGGGCCGCACATATTAGTATGTACAAGGGCAAGGAGATCTGAGGCCCTTTCCCCTTGTCCTACAAAAGGAAGTTTAGTCATTTTGCCTTGAAGATAAGATTCACAAGTTGGATATGACTCAGAAGTCAATGGATTCAATAGCCTATTTTTCTCCAATTTGTTGATCCTATCTTCTGCTATATGACCTAATCTCAGGTGCCATAGATGTCTATCATTTAGACTATCCCTAGGTCATTTGGCATTCATGTATTGCTCGATAGTTAGAACAGGTACATCAATATATAGCTGATAAAGATCGTTAATAAGGAAACCATTTGCAATTTTATTTCTTTCATAAAGAATGTTACAATGATCCTTAAAGAAGGTAATCACATAGCCTTCTAGTGCTAAGCATGAAACAGAAATCAAATTTCTGCTAGCTGTAGGCACATAAAAATAGTCTTTCAAAACTAAGTCTAAATCAGATGAAAATCGAAGAGGGTATGTTCTCACCACCACTGCAGCAACTCTTGCTCCACTACCGATACGTAGGATCATGTCTCCATCCCTCAGCCTCTTACCATCCTCAAGACCCTGCATGGAAGTGCACAGATGAGCACTAAAACCAGAGTTAAGCACCCAACTGGATGCAGAAAAAATCATAAGGTTAGACTCAATAACGAGCATACCTCCAGAAGGACCTTCCTACTTATTCTTCAGGGTGGCCTGGTAAGTAGGGTAGTTTTGCTTCTAGTGGCCGTCGCTATTGTAATGGAAACACTTTCCTTTGACATCGGCCTTCTTCTTTAGCTCTGCCTTCTTCTTCTTTCCTCCTTCCACCCTTTGCTTTTTCGCAGACTTCTTTTTCTTTCCATAAGACTTTTTTTTGGAAGAAGTCCGTTTCATAGCAAGAACTGAGCCTTTAGAACCTTTCATAGAAAGCTCAGCGGTGACCAGCATGTTCATTAATTCGGCTAAGGAATTTTGAAGTTTATGCATGTGGTAATTCATGATGAATTGCCCATATGCATCAGTCAAGGATTGCAGAATAATATCATTTTGTAGATCCAAGTCTAACTTCACACCGAGCTTTTCAAGCTCTTCCATGTCCTTGATCATCATTAGACAGTGATCTTGGACTGACTGTCCATCATGCATCTTAGCCTTAAAAAGTCATTTCGTGACTTGATACTTGGCTGCACGACTCTGTTCATCAAACATCTCCTATAGGTGAGCCAACATTTGGCGACCAGTCTCGATATCTTTATATTGGTGCTGGAGCTCATCAGACATCGAGCCCAACATGTAATATCTAGCCTTATTATCCTCATCTATCCATTTTTTCAGAGATGCTCTTTGTTCAGTGGATGGATGGGCTGGTAAGGTGGGAGGGTCCTAGTCCAATACATGGGTTAACTTCTCAAAACCCAAAATAGTTTTATAGTTTCTAAGCCAGTCTTTATAATTGGGTCCAATCAGTCTATGTGTATCCAGGATACATGCTAATTGGTTGGACGTAGACATTTTTCTACAGAGAGTCAAAGATTCTAGTTAGATATTGTAATTATGACTTGACCAATTTATTTAGAAATTTTATTTTTAAATAAATTAGCTTTCACTATTTTCTCATATCCCTACACTCCCTCTGTAGAGATACGAAATCTCTATGATTAATAATTTCTAGTGGATGGTGCAGTCTCACCAACTGACTCATCACCTCACCTAACAGTTATTGGTGATGGGTTAGCCAATGAGTAAACAACTCTTGTTCAATGATTCTCTAATCATGGTGCACCCAAACATGATCTCTAATTCATGAATTTCATCATATCCGGAATATTGATCCACTCCTTAGTTAAGTCAGATCCATCATTTGCACAGACTGAATTTCTAATTGAGTCTCTCACCGTATCCAAAATATTGAGCCCAACTCATCCTCCTATCCATAGCATCCAATGCCTAATAGACATGGTTGCATCTTTCCATTGCAAATGAACCACTGTATCCAATCGAGAACAATCAACCCTGGGAAGGGCCCGCACATCTACAATGGTGAAAGACCCCAGACTTAATCTTTTCATAAAAAGAATTGATTCAGATCTCATTAAACTAGACTTATCATAGTCATAACAATTATGACTAACCTAGTGGCATGGGTTAGCTCGGATTATTGACCACCTCAAATCAGAACTGGGTCAATAGATATGGCTAGGTAAATGAGATTGGTGGAAGGGATATGCCATTAACTCGTACAAGAATGCATTCAGATCGAGTAGCTCCTAATTAAAAACTAGTCGATCATATATGCCAAACTTATTTTACACACCAAATTGTTGAGCCAGAACCAATTGGGTTAGCCTACAATCCAGACTCTAACCTCTAAGCCTAATTAGATCATGCTTGATCGTGTCTCAATCTTGACCTAGACTTAATCCTATTAGACTGGTCAATTTAAGCATTGTTGATCCCATCTAACCAACTCTTGATTCATTTTGATCAACCGCTTAGACCTAATGGAGCTACCCAAGCCCAAACCTAGTATTATGAATATGTCTTAGATATGAAATTCTCAATTTTAGATCTAATTAATATTCCATAATCTTAATTCTTAATTAAGTAGGGTTCATAAATAAAATATGCACAATAAATCCTAGGGTTTCAGGATCTAGGGTTAACACCCCATCAGATAGGAGGAGAGGACCTTTAAACCCTTCTTCGTTCTTATGGTCGGACAGCCAAGAGGAATGCCTTAATCAGGAACATGTAATACTATAAAATAGTTTTAGATCGATATCATATATCTCATATACAAATTAGATCTAATCATGGCATATTTTGCATACATCTCAAGTATCAAATTAGTCATATTTTTAGATCTAAATTATCTCATAATAGTCTGAAAAATTAGATTTAAATTGATCTTATCAAAATAAACTCTAATCTAGACAACCATGTAGAACTATTCTACAACTAGTCTAGACGTGCATCAATCATATCTCATATGATGTTTAAAATTAAATAATTTTTATTTATTATTTCTTAGATGTTATTATTATAATTATAATATCAAAAAATATTAAATAAATATATCTAAAATATGATTTAATCAAATTAAATTATAAACATGCAAAACTATTCTATAAAACTATTCTATTTTAGAACTAGTCATGCAGATTTTCTAATCTTAGATCCAAATCATTTAATTTTAATTTTTTCTGATTTCAGATCTGATCACATCTCATGTGACATCTGAAATCATATATTTTTTGATTAGAATAAATTTAAAATCAGATCTAAACACTTTAGAACCTTGGCTCTGATACCAGTTGAAGGGAAAATCCTGATTTTTTGGACCAGATTCACTCAGATCTGATCGGATCAAGAGATATATTTCAAAAAAAAATTTCTTTAATCTAGATCAGGTCAGAGATGTTTTAGATCTAATTCTTATTATTTTAATAATTAAAATAAATTTAGATAAATTAAATCAAATTTAATTTATCTTGACGTAGGGTAATCCTATTATCCATTGATGATCTTATAAGTAGCAGAAGGTTCTGGATCTAGCCATGCAATTGCCTGACCTCTATTGGTATCCACTCAAGCTAGATTTAGAGATCCTCTTCTTCTCTATCACATCTCCAAAAATTAGATCTAGATCTAATTTAGAGGATCTTCAAAACACCTTTCGAAGATCAGTAGTTGTCCTTTGTAGTAGCCCAGCCTTCTAGCTTTCTGTCGCCTTTCTCTCATCTAGATTGCACCAACCAAGATCCCAAACTACTTTAGGCATGGAGAGGAGAGGGAGAAGATGGGCTTGGCATGGAGGAGGAGTAGAGAACCAGCCATGGGGCGTGGGATTTTTCTACTCTTTTTAATGCTTCTTGAGTTTGGGCGCAGGGTCTTATTTATAGACTATGCGTGATCCAACTCCTCTTCTTCCCAACCAATCACAACCTTTTGTGAAATTAGATCTAAATCTGATTGATGAAAATAGAGTTCCTTGGATTCCTCCTTAGATGGCATCAAAGACCAGTCAAACTTGGTTCTTAGGAGAAGTCTAATCGGAATCCAAAAAGGAGATGGAGTCCCTGTCCAATAGGGACTCCTGGGCGCCTCCAGCTTGGGCACACGCCAAGGGTGGCGTGCGCCCTCCTCCTTGCCAGGTTCTAGCAGGGGACAAGCCCCCACCAGCTCTCCAATAGGTGTATGACATGTGGACAGAAGTCAAAGTATCAATGGTCAATATTTGACCAGTCAAAGGTCAACTTTTGACCAAAGTCAAAGGACGAGAAATGGTAGGTGACCAAAAATGGTAGGTATTATCTTACAAAATAAGACAACCCTTTTCTGACCTGGACAAGGCTCCAGTCAGACCAAGTGAAGGCCTCTGATTGAGCACAAACTCCTTTGGCTCAGTCAGGACAACTATTTATGATAGTAAAAGAAGAACGTTAGGTTCAATCGAGTGCTAGCACGATTTTCTTGAACCTAATTGAATCTCATTCAGATCAATTGAACTGGATCAGTTCAATTGATGATCACCAGATTCAAACCCTTGTTTGTGTGATCCCAGTTAGGTTCAGTTCTGTATGGTAATGGGATATGTCATGATCTCTATCATCGACATCATCGAAACTCCTTTCGATGGATCAGAACTCTTCTGATTCGAACAGCTAGAATGATCGATCATCTAAATCATTCTAATTGCTCCCAAAATCCACCAGTGACACCTAGCAGTATATGGTGGCAACCCATAGAGCTGAATGCGAACCTCTTGGTGCAGCTACCTGTGTGATTAAGTTCTTCTATCTTGAGCCCCGATCAGATTAGGGTTAAGGTGAACTCGTCAAACCCTAGTTTCTGTCATATGATGTAATCATTCGATTCAAGTCCGATGTGAAAACCTAAATAGAAACTCTTTCTATTATTTCACTCTGCCATGGCCATGGGCTTCTGGACTTGATTCTCATGATCATCATAGGGCTGCTCCTCTACCACCGAGGTAGATAGATTCCATCTTGATGCAATCCAGTTCCTACAATGAACATGCTATAGCCAACATACACCTCAGGATTCCGTAATGGCTAGGAGATCGAGTTATGGTGTAGTCAAACTATAACACCCTCAAGGTGAACTGTCCGATGCACCTCAGGTCAAAGAACCAGACACACCACTGCAGCATCGAGTCAGTCATTGACGAGAAGGTAGACTTCCTAATGACTACTCGAGGTGGTCACGCTCAGTGCCCTCATTCTCTAACGAGTACCTATACTCTCGCTCTGGTATCTCCACACCGTAGACTCAAGGCTCATCTACTAAAGAGAAGCAATTGTACACCAACCTTTTAGATGAATCACCATCCTTATGATGATCCTATGGTCGGAGACATTTTATGAGTTAATAATGATTATTCATGTCTTAAATTTTTAACTCTTGAAAATATAAATTATCATTATCATTAACTCAAAGGATGTATCACAGACACTAAATACACATATGTGATAGAAAATAACATATTTTATTGATAATAGTCAAAATTATAATTTTGCCCCTAGAAGTGTATTACAAGTGTTAGCCAATTCTAGCTTCTAGGGCATATATATCTAACAGTATCCTAGATCTAAAAATTCATAATTTTTAAGTCTAATTAATTTTATAATCTTAATTCTTAATTAATTTTGGGTTCATGAACAAAATATGTAACAAAATTCAAAAATTTTAGGATCCAGGATTTTGCAAAAAATAAGTTCTGATTTTTATTAAGGATAAATGCACTGCACCCTTACACATTATAAGAACATCCCATCGAATGGAAGGAGAGGACCTTTAAAACCTACTTTATTCTTATGATTGGATAGCCAAGGGGTACTCCTTAATCAAAAATATATTTTTTAAAATAAAATAAGTTAGATCTAAATCATATATCACATATACAATCAAAAATCTAACCTATACATGCCTTGCATACATCTCATGTATTATAACTCAATCAACCATGCATGCTTTCAGAGTTGATATATCATATTTTATATCTAAAAATTATAATTTTAAATTGATCACATCGAAATAAAACTATTCTAGATAGTTTATAGAACTACTCTACAATTATTCTAAGCATGCATCTTTGATATCTCATATGAATAAATTAAAAATTAAAAACTCTATCTTTTATTTTCTACATATAATTATAATATCTATAATATTAAAAAAATAAAAATAAAATAGATCTAAAATCATATTTAATCAAAATAATAATATGATTATACTAGACTACACATAGAACTATTCTATTCCTAGTCTAGTATTGTATCTCATATATTATAGATCTAAATCATATAATTTTTAATTTTATATTTTAGATCTAATCATATCTTATGTGATATCTAAAATTTTTTAATATCAAATCATAAATAAAAATTAAATTAGATCTAAAATAGATATGAAGAACTGCTAATGCAACTCTGATACCAGTTGAAGAAAAATCTAATTTTCCATCATAGGATTGTCTAAATCTGATCAGATATAAGGTAGATTTTGCTACAAAAATTTTTATGATCTGATCAGATCTAAAAGTTCTTAGATTTGATTGAGATAATCTAATATTAAAATTAAAAATAAAATAAAATCAAATTTAATTTAAGTACCTGATTGGGTAATCAAATTATCCTTCGATGATACTGATCATTTCTGAGGTTCTAGAATAAGCCATGCATGCCCTGGCCTCTATCGGTATCCATTTGGGCAGGATCTAGATATCTTCTCTTCATGAATCTTTTTTTAAAGGATTAGATCTAAATTTGATCTATAGATCCTTCAAAAAGATCTTGAATGTTGCGTGCTCATCTCACAAACATCGTCGCGTAGATGCTGAATCCTATGCCAAAATCCATGGACCTCCTCCGATTGTATCCAAACTTTTTAGGCATATAGAAGAGAGGGAGTGAGAGGATAGAGGGGGCATGAGATATGAAAGGGTGGCAGCAACTTTTGTTAGATATGTGTGCCCTAGAAGTCAGATTGGCTGACACTTATAATACACTTCTAAAGGCAAAATTATAATTTTGACTATAAATAATAAAATTGATTATTTTCTATCATAGTGTGTATTTGAAAGTGTCTATGATACATTCCTTGAGTTAATAGTAATGATAGTTCGTATTTTCAAGAGTTGAAAATTTAAGAAATAAATTTTTATTATTAACTCACAAAATGCTTTCGATCGTAGGATCATTATGAGGAGGCTGATTGATCTAAAAGGTTGGTGTATGATCACTTCTTTAGGATAGATGACTCTTGAATCTATGGTGTAGAGACATCGGAGTGAGAGTATAGGTACTCATTAGACAACGAGGGTACTTAGTGTGACCACCTCGAGCAGTCATGAGGAAGTCTACCTTCTCATCAATGACTAGCTCGAAGCTGTAGTGGTTTATCCGATTCTTTGACCTGAGGTGCATCAGCAATTCACCTTGAAGGTGTTATAGTTTGACTACACCATAACTCAGTCTCCTAGTCATTCAGAACCCTAAGGTGTATGTTGGCTATAGCATGTTTATTGTAGGAATTGGATTGCACCAATAGGAGATCTATCTAACTCGATAGATGAGGAGCAGTCCTATGATAGTCGTGAGAATCAAGTCCATAAACCCATGACCATGGCAGAGTGAAATAATTGAAAGAGTTTCTATTAGGATTTTCACATTGGACTTGAATCGAATGATTAATTTATATAATGGATATTAGGGTTTGATGAGATCACCTTAATCCTAATCCGATCGAGGCTCAAGATAGAGAAACCTAATCACACAGATAACTGCACCAAGAGGTTCACTTTCAGTTCTGATGGGTTGCCACCATATGCTGCTAAGTGTCACTGATAGATTTTGAAAGTAGTTAGAATGATTTGGATGATCGATCATACTAGTTGTCTGAATCAAAAAGGTTTTGATCCATCGAAAGGTGTTTCGATGATGTCGATGATAAAGATCGTGACATATCCCATTACCATATAGAACTGAACCTAACTAGATCACACAAACAAAAATTTGGATTTGGATATCATCAATTAGACTTACCCAGTTCAATTTATTTGAATAAGACTTAAAAGGTTCAAGAAAATCATGCTAGCAAATGATTGAGCCTAATGTTCTCCTTTAATAATCATTAAAGCTTATCTCGACTGAGCCAAATATGTTTGGACTCACTCAAGAATCTTTAATTGGTCTAACTGGAGCTTGTCTAGATCAAAAAAGAGTTGTCATAATTTATGAGATAAATTTGAGACAACACCTGCCATTTTTCGTCACCTGCTAAATCTTATTTTCGGACATTAGTCAAATGTTGACCTTGGACACTTAGACATCTGCCCATGTTTCATGCACCTATAAGAGAGTACCTGAGGCCTTATCCTCCTACTAAAAAGTAGATAGAAAAGGGGTGTATGTCTAGGGAGGCGTGCGCTCTATGAGGATAAAACATAGAGTCCCATACAGATGGGACTTCAGGTTGCTTCAAGGGTTTAAACTGTGTGGTGCCAAGAAGTCTTGTTTGACCTAGTCTTGGTGCCACCTAAGGAGGGTTTTGAGAGGGCTCTCATCTGATTGGATCAGGTGATGTCATCCCATCAATCATAATTTAGATCTGAATTGCACGAAGTGATCGTGATTGGCCGGGATGATGTGGCAACTGTATGGCGCAGCAGGGTCTATATAAACCCTATCTATGCGTCTAGCTTTAAAACGAGAGCTTCTACCCATTTAGCCCATGCCATCAAAGGCTGCCCCTCTCCCTCATCCATGCCATCCTTCTGGTTCCTCTCTCTCCTCTTCATGCCCAAGGAGATTTGGGCTCTAGTTTGGTGCGATCCAAGGCAAGAAAAAGGTGATGAGAAAAGGAAGAAGGCAGCACTACTGTTGCAAGAGACAAGGGTTCTAGATCTTCAAAAGGAGTTTTGAAGAATCCTCAAGAATTAGATCTAAGATCTAATATTTGGAGAATGTGATAAAAAAGGAGAAGATCTTCTAGATCTAGTTTGAGTGGATATCCGGTAGAGGCTACGCATGCTTGCATGGCTAGATCCAGAACCTCAGGCAATTAGCTGAGATCATCATAGCATGTAATCTGATTATCCCAAACAAAAGGTATATAATTAAATTAGATTTAATTTTATTTTTATTTTATTTTATTTTATTAGATTTGAAATAAGATTATATCTTGATCTAGGATCTCAGAAAATAAAAAAATTTAAAATATCTCTCTTGAATCTAGTTTGATCTGAACGAACCTGATCCCAAGAATCTAATAGGTTTTCCTCTTCAACTGGTATCTGAGCCAGGTTCTAATAAATTCATTTAGATCTGATTTTAAATTTAATTTTTGATCTAATAATTAGATGATTTAAAGATGTCACATTTGATGTGATTAGATCTAAAATTAAAAAAATTAAAAATTAAATAATCTTAGATCTAAGAGGTATGAAGATGCATGACTAGACTAGGAATAGAATTATTCTATGTGTGGTCTAGCATAATCATAATTTTAATTTAATTAATTATAATTTTTAGATTTATTTATTTATTATTTTCTTAATATTATAAATATTATAATTAGATCTAAAAAATAAAAAATAAATTTATTTAATTTGTTTATCTAAGATATGATAGATGCATGTTTAGACTAGTTGTAAAATAGTTCTACAAAATTATCTAGAATAAATTTTAATTTAATATAATCAAATTTAAATCTTATTTTTTAGATATTTATAAGATAATTTAGATATGAAAATATGCATGATATGATACATGAGATGTACACAAAATGTATTTTTACTTAGATCAATTTTTATATATGTAATATATAATGTAAATCTAACTAGTTTTGTAGATTTATCATGTTTCTGATTAAGGCATTCTCCTTGATCGTCCGATCATAAGAATGAAGTAGCATTTAAATATCCTATCCTCCCATTCGATGGGATATTCTTATGATGTGTAGGGGTGCTGCGCATTCATCCTTAATCAAAAATCAAAAACTTATTTTCTGCAAAATCTTAGATCTTGAAAGCCTAGAATTTTATATACATATTTTATTTATGAATCCTAATCTTAATTAAGAATTAAGATTATGAAATATAGTAGGTCTAAAATTAAGAATTTTTAGATCTAATACATATACATAAAATTGGGTTCGGGCTTGGATAGCTCAATTAGGTTTAGTGGTTGATCAAACTAAATCAAGAGTTGGTTAGATGGGATCAAAAGCACTTAAATTGACCACCCTAATAGGATAAAGTCAGGGTCAGGGTCGAGTCACATGAGTGATCGATCAAGTTAAGACCTAATTAGGCTCAGTGGTTAGAGTCTGGATTGCAGGCTAATCCAATTAGTTCTGGCTTAACAATTTGGTGTCTAAGGTAAGTTTGGCAGATACGATCGACTGATTTTTAATTAGGAGCTACTTGACTCGAATGCATTATTGTCGAGTTAATGGCATATCCCTTCCACCAGTCTTACTTACCTGGCTATATTTGTCGGCTCAGTCCTGATCTAAG
This sequence comes from Cocos nucifera, assembly GCA_006176705.1. Taxonomy (NCBI): domain Eukaryota; kingdom Viridiplantae; phylum Streptophyta; class Magnoliopsida; order Arecales; family Arecaceae; genus Cocos; species Cocos nucifera. Next base: position 9,497 of record QRFJ01004955.1, on the reverse strand, counting down.
GTAGCTAACAATCCGAGCTAACCCATACCACTAGGATAGTTATAATGGTTATGGTTATGTCAAATCAAATTTAAAGAGATCTAAATCAAATCTTCCTAAGAAAAGATTAAGTCTAAGGTCTTCCACCATTGTAGATGTGTGGGCTCTTTTCAAGGTTGATTGTTCTTGACTGGTCACAGTGGTTCAGTTGCACCGAAAAGATGCAACCATGTCTATTAGGCATTGGATGCTATGGACTGGAGGATGGATTAGGCTCAATATTTTGGATACAATGAGAGACCCAATTAGGAATTCAATTTGTGCAAATGGTGGGTCTGACTTAACTAAGGAGTGGATCAATATTTTGGGAATCAATCCTTCACATTTTCTTGCACTACAATTTCTATCTCACACATAAGGGAAGAGAGAAGCAATGCCAATAGTAGAACTGCAATGTAAACTAGTATATACACTTGGAATATGAAAGTTTGTCGGGATAAGACCTTCTTCCTTCAATTGGATCGATAGGAATTGGCAATGAAATTTTGTAGGTTGCTTATCTTAGGACTCCAACACTAGATGCGCTTAGCATGCCAACTGACTCAAAATAGATGGAAGGGAGAAGTACTACAACTTCATGTATTCTGGTAAGCTTTCGCACTAGCTCAGCTCGCTAGCTTGATTACATTACTTTGAATTTTGAAGTTTGAAAGGAGGGACAGGTATTGGCTATGCAAGGAAAATAGACCCTACTTATTTTGATTGACATTACCATATTTTTGGATCGCCAAAAAATGCAACTGAAACTGTACAACCCTCAGGAGAGCGAAGGGATGAAGCTGCATATAACCTTTCTTCCACTCGATTGACTAGATTGAAAAAGGATCTTTCTTTATTGAAAAAGCACTTGAGAACTTGTTTGTTGGAACTTGATTTGCTCCTTCTATGTCAGGAAAGGAAAAAAAAAGAAGAGACTGATTAGTACTGCTCATAGGATTACGCACTAGATTGGTTTCCTTGCTTACTGACTTCTTCGCCAGTTGGCGAAGAAGTCAGACCAAGCCCCAAAAGACATAAGCTCAGGCATTCTATTCTAATCTCTGCTAGTTCAGTTCCTCATTATCTCAAACATATCCATTGGTTTGGTCGGTCCTAAACATTGGAAGATAGACCGATCCGTCCTACTAAGGGAACATCCGGCACATCAAGCTAAGACGACTCTAAAGGAGGTTATTCTCGAAACTTCATTATTTGAGTGAAAGGGGGTTATAGGAGAAAGAGGATTTTCTAGTTCTAAAGGGGGAACCAGTCTTTCTTTATCCCTGTGTCGGTGGAAGAGAACAATTGCTTGCTTGAAGTGAAGCCCTAGCCTTAAAGAGAGAATTCCGCATTTATAGGTAAGCTTTCCTTTTGCCTTTGAATGGATTTTCTATATTGCAAAAAGAAGGTCGAGCAGCACTAGTTCCGATCGAGAAGCAGATCCCAGCTTAGTATCAGTAGCATAGGTAGCGGCACCAGTACCTGTTATGGAGGAGGTAGTCCAGCCAGGCCAAGAATGCTTAGGATATTAAGCATGGTCTTGTTTGTGGCCTCAGCTTGACTGGAAGGGTGCTAAAATTTTTAGTAATCCTAAACTCTGGTTGCATATATTCCCCCAGTTTGGGTACCATTATCTAAGACTATAGACTTAGGAAGACCGATTCAATAAAGAAGATGAGTGTAGATGAAGCATGCCACGCCTTTCCAATCGGTTGAGACCATTGGTAGTGCTTGAACCCACTTGGTGTCTGTAGCAGTGATAACAAAATGGTGACCATGACTAGAGGTAGAATTGGATGGTCGAAAGCGGGTGTGAAAGAAAGATGTTGAAGAGGCATGGATGAAATCCCCATGAGTCCGACACTCCCTACACCTATGCACAAACTCTATGCTGTCCTTCTCCCCTTCCCCATAGTAAGCCACCCAGTAGTACCCTAACCTAAGAAGTTCTCTTAGCTAGCGCATGTCCTTTAATGTGACCACCGCATGCTCCTGCATGAGTTTCATGAATGGTTTGTTGAGCCATGTCGTCACATCTAAGGTTGGTTCTGTCGAAGGATCTATGGTACAACACATTTCCTAGAACAACAAATCCCCTTCATGGGGCATAGTCTTTTTTGTTTCAGAACAAAAGTTTAGGCATGTTGGCACAGGCTGGGTTTCATTGGATAGGACCGTTTCTTTATCTGATCATATAGGATGACTCGCTCATTCACAATTAGACATTTTGACACTAGCCAGAGCGTACTACTATAGCAATAGGAAATTCCAATAGTAGCAAATAGTATAGAACTGGAAAAGGAAGTTTCATTCTCAAAGACTTATAAAGAAATCAATCTAAAGCCAAATCCTACACCTCTTCTGGGCTATCATGCTGACAACCGTATAGGCGCCATCTTAGATAGTATAGGTGAATTGTATGTGTAAGGCTTGTGCATCAATGGGGTTTAGTGATTGAGATCTGATGTCGCTGGACATTGAATTGACTAAACCATGCCAGTGGGCCTATCTTTCTCTTCAAGAAGATTCAGGGGAGAGAAGCACACCTTATGAAGAGAGTGAAACCTATAATGAGACCACTCTGAGAATGAGACACCCTTGGTCCTTTTTATTATGGCCAAAAAGATGGGTCCAATGGGTTTTCCTAAGGATCAATCCCTTTCTAGAGCAAAACATCCATCCTGGAGGAAGGGACGGGACTCGGTTGAGAAAGAGAGTTGTCTCAAGGATGGAGCGGCAGAAAGCAATGAACAACTAAAAAGAAGAAGAATGCATTTCAAATGAAATGGAAGCAGGAATGAAAGAGAATTCCGAATTTGCTTTGTCTACAAACAAGCAAGGAAGCGTTGAGCAGATAACCCATCTTCCTATTATATGACCAATTGTTCTCTTTCTTTTTTAATTGCATAGATAGAATAGCTCTCTTTCATTATAGCATAGAATAAGAAAGCTGATTCAGTCTATCGGATGGCTTCTAAGGCGATAAATGTAGCCAAGATAATAGAGTCAATCTCGCCCAAAGGTGCCTATTTATAGGCTAGTCACCAAGGTTGAAGCAACTTCCTACTGATCTCGCATGAAAGGCTGAGTTCGATAGAATGATCAGTGGTAGACACTTTCAAGAAGGCAATCGAAGGACCATTAAAAGAACATAGAAAGGGCAGTTGCCATATCAACATTTTGAATTTAACTTAGTTAAGTGCGTTATCGTACGCAAGCACCTCGTCTTTGCTCAGTTGTCATCATCTTAGGTCGTGGAAGAATTGGGTTTGACTCCCGTTCCCCATTGGACCATCATGTGGTGTTTTTCAGCCCCGTTAGGGGCCCCTCTCTGATAAGGAAGGAAAGTGCATTCAAACTTTAATGACAAATCCGGTCCGATGGCAGTTCTCCACTAACCACAAGGATATTGGTACTCTATATTTCATCTTCAGTGTCGTTGTTGGAGTGATGGGCACATGCTTCTCAGTACTGATTCGTATTGAATTAGCCCGACCCGGCGATCAAATTCTTGGTGGGAATCATCAACTTTATAATGTTTTAATAACGGCTCACGCTTCTTTAATGATCTTTTTTATGGTTATGCCGGCGATGATAGGTGGATCTGGTAATTGGTCTGTTCCGATTCTGATAGGTGCACCTGACATGGCATTTCCACGATCAAATAATATATCATTCTGGTTGTTGCCACCAAGTCTCTTGCTCCTATTAAGCCCAGCCTTAGTAGAAGTGGGTACCGGCACTGGGCGTGGACGGTCTATCCGCCCTTAAGTGGTATTACCAGCCATTCTGGAGGAGCAGTTGATTCAGCAATTTCTAGTCCTCATCTATCAGGTGTTTCATCCATTTTAGGTTCTATAAATTTTATAACAACTATCTCCAACATGCGTGGACCTGGAATGACTATGCATAGATCACCCCTTTTTGTGTGGTCCGTTCTAGTGACAGCATTCCTACTTTTATTATCACTTCCGGTACTGGCAGGGGCAATTACTATGTTATTAACCGATCGAAACTTTAATACAACCTTTTCTGATCCTGCTGGAGGGGGAGACCCCATATTATACCAGCATCTCTTTCGGTTCTTCGGTCATCCAGAGGTGTATATTCCCATTCTGCCTGGATCCGGTATTATTAGTCATATCGTATCGACCTTTTCGGGAAAACCGGTCTTCGGGTATTTAGGCATGGTTTATGCCATGATCAGTATAGGTGTTCCTGGATCTCTTGTTCGGGCTCATCATATGTTTACTGTGGGCTTAGACGTTGATACGCGTGCCTACTTCACCGCAGCTACCATGATCATAGCTGTCCCCACTGGAATCAAAATCTTTAGTTGGATCGCTACCATGTGGGGAGGTTCGATACAATACAAAACACCCATGTTATTTGCTGTAGGGTCCATCTTTTTGTTCACCATAGGAGGGCTCACTGGAATAGTTCTAGCAAATTCTGGGCTAGACATTGCTCTACATGATACTTATTATGTGGTTGCACATTTCCATTATGTACTTTCTATGGGAGCCGTTTTTGCTTTATTTGCAGGATTTTACTATTGGGTGGGTAAAATCTTTGGTCGGACATACCCTGAAACTTTAGGCCAAATCCATTTTTGGATCACTTCTTTCGGGGTTAATCCGACCCTCTTTCCCATGCATTTCTTAGGGCTTTCGGGTATGCCACGTCGCATTCCAGATTATCCAGATGCTTACGCCGGATGGAATGCTCTGAGCAGTTTCGGCTCTTATATATCCGTAGTTGGGATTCGTCGTTTCTTCGTGGTCGTAACAATCACTTCAAGCAGTGGAAAGAACAAAAGATGTGCTCCAAGTCCTTGGGCTGTTGAACAGAATCCAACCACACCGGAATGGATGGTACAAAGTCCTCCAGCCTTTCATACTTTTGGAGAACTTCCTGCTATCAAGGAGACGAAAAGCTATGTGAAGTAAAAGAAGAAAAGGTCGCCGACTGCTACTAAGAACCTAACAGAACTTTTCGTACAGGAAGGAGTCTTTTTCTGTCTGGAGGGGAATCTTTTAAAAAAATAATGCCTCAACTGGATAAATTCACATATTTTACACAATTCTTCTGGTCATGCCTTATCCTCTTTACTTTTTATATTCCTATATGCAATGATGGAGATGGAATACTTGGAATTAGCAGAATTCTCAAACTACAGAACCAACTGCTTTCGCACCGAGGGAACAAGATCGGGAGCAACGATCCTAAGACTTTGGAAGATATCTCGAGAAAAGGTTTTCGCAAGGTTCGTCCCTTCATCTTTTCTTTCGGCATGCTCATTTTTGTTATTGGTTTTTTTTATTCCATTTGTCTCATTTTTTTTTCTCCTTCCTTTTTTTTGTACCTATTTTCTAAGATTGGGTTCTCTCTTGGGGGGCGCGCCCTGTCTTTATTTTTAATGAACATGGATTGTGGATGTTAGATATATGTGCCCTAGAAGCCAGAATTGGCTGACACTTGTAATACACTTCTAGGGGCAAAATTATAATTTTGACTATAATTAATGAAATGGGTTATTTTCTATCACACCTGTGTATTTAGTGTCTGTGATACATCCTTGAGTTAATGTAATGATATTCATATTTTCAAGAGTTGAAAATTTAAGACATGAATAATCATTATTAACTCAAAAATAGCTCCTGACCATAGGATCATCACGAGGATGGTGATTGATCCGGAAGGTTGGTGTACGATCGCTTTTCTTTAGTAGATGAGTCTTGAGTCTACGGTGTGGAGACATCGGAGCGAGAGTACAGGTACTCATTAGAGAACGAGGGCACTGAGCGTGACCACCTCGAGTAGTCATTAGGAAGTCTACCTTCTCGTCAATGACTGACTCGATGCTGCAGTAGTGTGTCTAATTCTTTGACCTGAGATGCATCGGCAGTTCACCTTGAGGGTGTTATAGTTTGACTACACCATTACTCGGTCTCCTAGCCATATGGAACCCTGAGGTATATGTTGGCTGTGACATGTTCATTGTAGGAACTTGGATTGCATCAAGATGGGATCTATCTACCTCGGTGGTAGAGGAGTAGCCCTATGATGATCATGAGAATCAAGTCCTGAAGGCCCATGGCCATGGCAGAGTGAAATAATAGAAAGAGTTTCTATTTAGATTTTCACATTGGACTCGAATCGAATGATTACATCATATGACAGAGACTAGGGTTTGACGAGTTCACCTTAACCCTAATCTGATCGGGGCTCAAGATAGAAGAACTTAATCACACAGGTAGCTGCACCAAGAGGTTCGCATTCAGCTCTGATGGGTTGCCACCATATACTGCTAGGTGTCACTGGTGGATTTTGGGAGCAATTAGAATGATTTAGATGATCGATCATTCTAGCTGTTCGAATCAGAAGAGTTCTGATCCATCGAAAGGAGTTTCGATGATGTCTATGCTAGAGATCATGACATATCCCATTACCATACAGAACTGAACCTAACTGGGTCACACAAACAAGGGTTTGAATCTGGTGATCATCAATTAAATTGATCTAGTTCAATTGATCTGAATGAGATTCAATTAGGTTCAAGGAAATCGTGCTAGCACTCGATTGAACCTAACGTTCTTCTTTTACTATCATAAATAAGTTGTCCTGACTGAGCCAAAGGAGTTTGTGCTCAATCAGAGGCCTTCATATGGTCTGACTGGAGGTTGTCTTATTTGTAAGACATTACCTACCATTTTTGGTCACCTGCCATTTCTTGTTCTTTGACTTTGGTCAAAAGTCTAACTTTGACTGGTCAAACGTTGACCATTCACCCTTTGACTTTTGACCACATGTCATGCACCTATTGGAGAGCTGGTGGGCCTGTTCCCCCTGCCAGAACCTGGCAAGGTGAAGGGCGCACGCCAAGGGTGGCGTGAGCTCAAGTAGGAGGCGCCTAGGAGTCCTTGTTGGACTAGGACTCCACCTCCCTTTTGGATTCCAATCAGAGTTCTACTAAGAATCCAATTTGACTGGTCTTAGGCGCCCTCTAAGGAGGAATCCAGGGGTCTCTATTCCAACCAATCAGATTTAGATCTGATTTCACAAAGGGTTGTGATTGGTTTGAGAGGAAGAGGAGTTGATCACAAGGTCTATAAATAAGACCCTGCGCCCAACCCTAATTCCAATGCTATTAGATATGCCCAAGGCTGCCTCTCCCCTCATTCTCCATGCCATAGTCACTTCTCCTCTTGCTTTCCGACGTCCAAAAGTGTTTTGGACTTAGTTTGGTGCGATTCAGATCAAGGAAAGGCAATCAAAAGCAAGAAGGCTACCGCAATGCTGCAAAAGGATGACCAGATCCTCAAAAGAGTTTTGAAGATCCTCCAGATCAGATCCAGATCTGATTTTGGAGGTGTGATAAGAGAGAAGAGGTTCTCCAGATCCCAACCCAAGTGGATACCGGTAGGGCCAGGTGCTTGCATGGCTAAGATCCAGAACCTCTCCGCTGCAATCAGGATCATCACAGGGTAATATGATTAGCCAAAATCAGGTAAATTAAATTTGATTTAATTTATCTTATTTTATTTTATTTATTCAAATTAATAATAATCAGATCTAAACTTATCAAGATCTGATTGAGATCAAGAGGAAAATTTTTAAATTATATTCTTGATCTAATCAGATCTGGACGAACCTGGACCAGGAAATCAGGATTTTCTTCAACTGGTATCAGAGCCATGGTTCTAGATTGTTTAGATCTGATTTTAATTTTTATTTTAATTAGAAAATAAAGATGATTTCAGATTTCACATGAGATGTGAATCAGATCTGAAATCAGAAAAAATTAAAAATTAAATGATTTGGATCTAAGAACATGAAGTATATGGATGACTAGTTCTAGAATAGAATAGTTTCTGCTTAGATAGTTTTGCATGGTCTTTGATTTAATCTGATTAAATCATATTTAGATCTTCTTATTTATCTATTTCTGATATTATTAAGTATTATAATAACATCTGATAAACAGTAAATAAAAAATTATTTAATTTTTAAATATCATATGAGATATGATAGATGCATGACTAGACTTTGTCAAATATGATACAAGAATAGTTCTACATAATTGTCTAGAATTAGAATTTTATTTTGATTAGATCAATTTAAATCTAATTTTTTTTAGATTATTATGTGATAATTTAGATCTGAAAATATGCATGAATTGATACATGAGATTGTATGCAAAATATTGCATGATTAGATCTACTTTATATATGAAGATATATGATAAATCCTGATGAATTATTTGTAGATTTTACATGTTCCTGATTAAGGCGTTCCTCTTGGCCATCCGATCATAAGAACGAAGAAGGTTTAAAGGCCCTTCTCTTCCCATTCGATGGGGTGTCTTATGACGTGTAGGGGTGCTGCAGTGTTCGTCCTTAATCAGAAAATCCAAAACTTACTTTCTGCCAAATCCCTAGATCCTGAAACCTAGATTTATTGTGCATATTTTGTTTATGAACCCAATCTTATTAAGAATTAAGTTTATGGAATATTAATAGGTCTAAAATTGAGAATTTCAGATCTAAGACATATTCATTAATACTGGTTCGGGCTTGGGTAGCGCCAATTAGGTCTAAGCGTTGATCAAACCGAATCAAGAGTTGGTTAGATGGGATCAAACAATGCTTAAATTGACCAGCCTAATAGGATTAAAGTCTGGGTCAAGATGAGGTTCACGATCAAGCAAGACCTAATTAGGCTCAGATGTGTTAGAGTCTGGATTGTAGGCTAACCCAATTTGGTTCTGATCAACAATTTTTGGTGTCTTAAGTAAGTTTGGCACAGAGAACCGAGACGGTTTTTTAATTGGAGCTACTCACCTGAATGCGTTCTTGTGCGAGTTAACGCATATTCCTTCCACCGGTCTCACTTACCTGACCATATCTATGACACAGTTCTGATCTGAGTGCGTCAATGAATCCGAGCTGACCCATGCCACTAGGTTAGTCATAATTGTTATGACTAAGCAATCTAAGTATAATGAGACCTGAATCAATTTCCCTAAGAAAGATTAAGTCGAGGTCTTCCACCATTGTAGACGTGCGGCCCTTCCCGTGGGTGATTATTCTCGCTGGATACAGTGCTCAGTTGCACCGGGAAGACGCAACCATGTCTATTAGGCATTGGATGCTATGGGCTGGAGGATGATTGGGCTCAATATTTCGGATACGGTGAGAGACCCAATTAGGAAACCCAGTCTATGCAATGGTGGATTTGACTTAACTAAGGAGTGGATCAATATTCCGGATACGGTGAGATTCATGAATTTAGAGACCAAGTTTTGGGGCACCCATAATTAGAGAATCATTGAAACAAGAGTTGTTCAACTCATTTGGCTAACCCATCACCATATAATGTTAGGTGAGGTGATGGGTCAGTTGTGAGACCGCACCACCCACTAGAAATCATCAATTGCAGAGATTTTTGCATCTCTACACAAAGGGAGTGTAGGGATC
>QRFJ01004954.1:47866-72467 GCA_006176705.1 Cocos nucifera | reverse complement strand
TATCTTGAGGAAGATATCTATATGGAAAGCCGCTAGGTTTCACATCCAGTGATATGATCACAAGATTTGCAAGCTGCAAAGGTCCATATATGGACTTAGCAAGCATCTCGGAGCTGGAACACTCATTTCAATGATGTGATCAAAATGTTTGCTTTCATCAAAAACGAAGAGGAACCATGTGTTTTCAAAAAGATCAGTGGAAGCACTGTTGTCTTCCTAGTATTGTAGGTGGATGACATCCTCCTTATTGGGAATGATATTTCCATGATGACAATAGTCAAATTATGGTTGTCTAAGGAATTCTCCATGAAAGACCTAGGTGAAGCATCCTTTATTCTAGAAATTAAGGTCTATAGGGATAGACTGAATAGGATGCTTGAACTTTCATAGAAGATGTACATAAAGAAAGTACTAAAGAAGTTTAGTATGGAAACCTCTAAGAGGGAATTAATACCCTTCAGATATGGTATTCATCTTTCCAAGAAGATGTGCCCTAGCACACCTGAGGAAATAGAATGCATGAGCAAGATCCCTTATGCTTCTCCAATAGGGAGCCTCATGTATGCCATGCTATGTACACGACCTGATATAGCCCATGCTATGAGTGTCACAAGCAGATATCAGTCAAATCCAGGTGAAGAACACTGGACTTCTGTGAAATGTATCCTTAAGTACTTGAGAAGAACTAAGGATATGATGTTGGTCTTTGGTAACGAAGAACTCCAAGTCCAGGGATACACAGACATGGATTTCTTGTCCGATGTAGATGATCGAAAGTCGACATCTGGGAGTCTGTTTGTGTGCAATAGTGGTGCTGTCAGCTGGAAGAGTTCCAAGCAAACCATGATAGCAGATTCCACCATGGAAGTAGAATATATCATTGCATCAGAGGCTGCGAAGGAAGCATTCTGGTATAAGAAGTTTGCTGCAGAAATTGGAGTAATGCCATCAGATGCCATTCCTCTGTACTACAACAACAATGGCACCATAGCCCTTGCTAAGGAGCCAAGGTTTCACCAAAAATCCAAGCACATTGAGCGGCGATACCACCTCATCCACGATTACCCTCGAGAAGGATTATGTCAAGGTCAAGAGAGTCAACTCTATAGATAATGTGGCAGACCTACTTACAAAGCCATTGGGCCAGCAGAAGATTGAAGCCCATCTTGAGAAGATGGGACTTAGACTTGTAGCCAATTGACTTTAGGATAAGTGGGAGATTGTTAGATATATGTGCCCGAGAAGCCAGAATTGGCTGACACTTGTAATACACTTCTAGGGGCAAAATTATAATTTTGACTAATATCAATAAAATGGGTTATTTTCTATCACATATGTGTATTTAGTGTCTGTGATACATCCTTTGAGTTAATGGTAATGATAATTCATATTTTCAAGAGTTGATAATTTAAGACATGAATAATCATTTTTAACTCATAAAATGCTCTCGATCATAGGATCATCATGAGGATGGTGATTGATCTAGAAGATTGGTGAACAATCACTTCTCTTTAGTAGATGAGTCTTCAGTCTATGGTGTGGAGACACCAGAGCAAGAGTACAAATACTCGTTAGAGAATGAGGGCACTAAGCGTGACCATCTCGAGTAGTCATTAGGGAGTCTACCATCTCGTCAATGACTGACTTGATGCTGCAGTAGTGTATCTGGTTCTTTGACCTAAGATGCATTGGCAGTTTACCTTGAGGGTGTTATAGTTTGACTACACCATTACTCGATCTCCTAGCCATATGGAATCCTGAGGTGTATGTTGGCTATCGCATGTTCATTGTAGGAACTGGATAGCAACAAGATGGAATCTATCTACCTCGGTGGTAGAGGAGCAGCTCTATGATAATCATGAGAATCAAGTCCAGAAGTCCATGGCCATGGCAGAGTGAAATAATACAAAGAGTTTCTATTTAGATTTTCACATTGGACTTGAAATCGAATGGTTACATCATATGACAAAGACTAGGGTTTGACGAGTTCACCTTAACCCTAATCTGATCGAAAATCAAGATAGAAGGACTTAATCACACAAGTAGCTGCACCAAGAGGTTCGCATTCAGCTCTGATGGGTTGCCACCATATACTGCTAGGTGTCATTGGTAGATTTTGGGAGCAATTAGAATGATTTAGATGATTGATCATTCTAGCTGTTCGAATCAGAAGAGTTCTGATCCATCGAAAGAGTTTCGATGATGTCGATGATAGAGATCAGGACATATCCCATTACCATATAGAACTGAACCTAACTAGGTCACACAAACAAAGGTTTGAATCTGGTGATCATCAATTGAACTGATCCAGTTCAATTGATCTGAATGAGATTCAATTAGATTTAAGAAAATCGTGCTAGCACTCGATAGAACCTAACGTTCTTCTTTTACTAATATAAATAGTTGTCCTGACTGAGCCAAAGGAGTTTGTGCTCATTTAGAGGCCTTCACTTTATTTGACTGGAGCTTATCTAAGTTAGAAAAGGTTGTCTAATTTTGTAAGACATTATCTGCCATTTTTGGTCACCTGCCATTTCTCATCCTTTGACTTTGGTCAAAAGTTAACATTTGACTGGTCAAATGTTGACCATTGATACTTTGACTTTTGTACATGTGTCACGCACCTATTGAAGAGCTGGTGGGGGCCTGTCCCCCTGCCAGAACCTGGCAAGGAGGAGGGTGCACGCCACCCTTGGCGTGTGTCCAAGCTGGAGGCGCCCAGGAGTCCCTGTTGGACAGGAACTCCATCTCCTTTTTGGATTCTGATTAGAGTTCTCCTAAGAACCAACTTTGACTGATCTTAGGCACCCTCTAAGTAGGAATTCAGGGGACTCTATTCCCATCAATCAGATTTAGATCTGATTTCACAAAGAGTTGTGATTGGTTGGGAAGAAGAGGAGTTGGATCACGCTTAGTCTATAAATAAGACCCTACACCCAACTCAAAGAGCATAACAATTCTCCACGCCCCAAAGCTGCTTCTCCTCTCCTCCTCCATGCCAAACCCACCTTCTCCCTATCCTCTCCACATCTAAAAGGAGTTTTAGACCTTGGTTGGTGCGATCCAGATGAGAGAAAGGTGACTGAAAGCTAGAAGGCTGCACTGCTGCAAAGGATAACTGCTGATCTTCGAAAGCTGTTTTGAAGGTCCTCCAGATCAGATCTAGATCTGATTTTTGTAGATGTGATAGAGAAGAAGAAGATCTCTAGATTCAGTCTGAGTGGATACCGATAGAGGCTAGGCACTTGCATGGCTAGATCAAGAACCTTCCGCTGCTTACAGGATCATCAACAGATAATAGGATTACCCACTTCAAGGTAAGTTAAATTTTATTTAATTTATCTGATTTTATTTTAATTATTAAAATAATAAGAATTAGATTTAAAACATCTCAAATTTGATCTAGATCAAAGAAAAAAATTTTTGAAATATATCTCTTAATCTGATCAGATCTGAATGAACTTGGTCTGGAAAATCAGGATTTCGCTTCATTTCCATGCTAAACCTCTTTAACACTTCCTCTATGTACATCTTCTATGAAAGACCGAGCATCCTATTCTGTCTATCTCTATAGACTTTGATTTTAAGAATGAAGGATGCTTCTCCTAGATCTTTCATGGAGAATTATTTAGATAACCATATTTTAACTATGGTCAACATGGAAATATCATTCCCAATAAGGAGGATATAATCTACGTACAGTATGAGGAAGACAATAGCGCTCCCACTAACCTTTCTAAAAATAAATGGTTCCTCCTCATTCTTGATGAAATTAAATAATTTGATCACATCATTAAAATGAGTATTTCAGCTCTGAGATACTTGCTTAAGTCCATATATGGACCTTTGCAGCTTGCATACTTTGTGATCAGTGTCACTAGATGTGAAACCCAACGACTATTCCATATAGATATCTTCCTTAAGATATCCATTTAAGAATACCATTTTTACATCCATTTGCCATATTTTGTAATCGAAATAGGCTGCAACAGCAAGCAATGTGCGAATAGATTTAAGAATGGCTACTGGCAAAAAGGTATTCTGATAGTCAATGCCTTCATGCTGACTATAATCTTTTGCCACTAATCTAGCTTTGAATGTCTCTACATTCTCATCTGCACCAATCTTTCTCTTATAGATTCATTTACACCTAATAGATACTATAACTTTTGGTGGATCTACCAAGGTCCAGACTTAGTTTGAGTGCATCGAGTCAATTTCTGACTTCATTGCCTCTAACCATTTCTTGTAGTCAATATCTGATATCGTCTTGTTATAGGTTTTGGGATCATCAACTTAAACTCCATTACCTATGAGGAATATTTTCTCTACTTCCTCTGAAATAGTACTTAAGTACCTCTCAGAAGAATGAAAAATCCTTTTCGATCTTCGAGGTGCAGAAGGTAGTGATTGTATTGGCTCAAGCTGATTTGGTTCCAAAGGATCCTTAGTTCTTTGCTCTTGGGAGAATTTCTCCTCTAGCTTGATCTGCTTTCCAATGCCGCCATCTTGAATAAACTATTTTTTAAGAAAGATGGAATGTCGACTCACAATCATATTATGATCTTCTAGAATGTCGAAATAATATCTTAATGATTCTTTAGGATATCCTATGAATCGAGCTCTAAAGGATCTATAGTCTAACTTGTCCGCTTATTGTCTTTTGACATGAGCCAAACAACCCTAAATTCTAAGATCACTCCAACATAGTTTCTTACCATGCCATATCTCATATGGTATGATAGGAATGATTTTAGAAAAAATCCTATTCAGTAAATATATAATAGTTAACAAATAATGTCCCCAAAGAAAATTTGGGAGATCTGTGAAGCTTATCATGGATCGAACCATATCTAATAGGGTCTGGTTCCTCCATTCTAAAATTTTATTGAGTTGAGGTGTTCCAGGTAGAGTCCTTGAGAGACTATGCCATTCTACTTAAGATTATCCAGAAATTTCCGACTATGATATTTACCTCCTTGATCTGATCCAACTTTTCGAAGGCTTCAGACTTGTGTCTCATAAGATACACATACCCATACCAAGATAAATCATCGATGAAGGTTATGAAGTAGGCAAAATTGCCTCTAGCTGGCATATCAAATGGGCCGCGCACATCAGTATGTACTAGGACAAGTAAATCCATGGCCCTTTCCCCATGTCCCACAAAAGAAAGTTTAGTCATTTTGCCATGAAGACATGATTCATAAATTGGATATGACTTGAAAGTCAATGAACTCAATAGCTCAATTTTGTCTAATTTGTTAATCCTATCTTTTGCTATATGACCTAGTCTAAGGTGCCATAGATACCTATCATTTGGACTATCCCTGGGTCATTTTGATTTTATGGCATTTCTATTTTGCTCGATATTAAAATAGATACATCAATATGTAACTGGTAAAGATTGTTAATAAGAAAACCACTTGTAATTTTATTTCTTTTGTAAAGAATGTTACAATGATCCTTAAGAAAACTAATTACATAGCCTTCTTGTACTAAACATGAAATAGAAATCAAATTCCTGCTTGCTGTAGGCACATAATAACAATCCCTAAGTATTAAATCTAAATTAGATGGTAGTCAAAGAGGGTAGGTTCCTACGGCCACAGCAGTAATTCTTGCTCTATTTTCAACACGTAGGATCATCTCACCATCCCTCAGCCTCCTGCTATCCTCAAGATCCTGCATGAAAGTGTATAAATGAGCACTAGAACCAGAGTCAAGCATCTAACTGGATGCAGAAGAAACTGTAAGGTTAGATTCAATAACGAGCATACCTCTAGAAGGACCTGCCTCCTTCTTATTCTTCAGGATGGCCAGGTATGTAGGGTAGTTCCACTTCTAGTGGCCGTTAGTATTGCAATGGAAATACTTTTTTTTGTCGGCGACTTTCTTCTTCAGCTCTGCCTTCTTTTTCTTTCCTCCTTCCACCTTATGTCTTTTCACAGACTCCTTCTTTTCAAAAGACTTTCTCTTAAAAAAAGTTCGTTCCATAGCAAATACTGAGCCTTTAGAATCTTTCATTGAAAGCTCAGTAGTAACCAGCATGTTCATAAGCTCAGTCAGAATATTTTGAAGTTTATGCATATGGTAGTTTATGATGAACTGCCCATATGCATCAGTCAAGGATTGTAGAATTATATCATTCTACAGATCCAAGTCCAACTTCACTCCGAGCTTCTCAAGCTCTTCTAAGTCTTTGATCATCATCAGACAATAATCTTGGACTGACTGTCCATCACGCATTTTAGCCTTGAATAGTTATTTAGTAACCTGATATTTGGCTGTACGATTTTAGTTATCAAACATCTCTTGCAGGTGAGCCGACATTTGGTGGGCAGTCTTAATATCTTTATGTTGGTGCTGAAGCTCATCAGACATCGAGCCTAACATGTAGTATCTAGTCTTGTTATCTTCGTCCATCCACTTGTTAAGAGATGCTCTCTATTCAGCGGATGGATGAGCTGGTAAGGTGGAGGGATCCTGGTCCAATACATGAGTTAACTTCTCGAAACCTAAAATGATTTTGAAGTTCTGGAGCCAATCCTTATAATTGGGTCCAGTCAGTCTATGGGTGTCCAGGATACGTGCTAGTGGGTTGGATGCAGATATTTTGATTTTTTCTATAGAGAGTCGAAGTTTCTAGTTAGATATTGTAATTAAGACTTGATCAATTTATTCAAGAATTTAATTTTTTAAATAAATTAGCTCCCACCATGTTCTTGGATTCCAACACTCCCTCTATAGAGATGCAAAAATGTCCACGATTATAGATTTCTAATGGATGGTGCAGTCCCACCAACTGACTCATCACCTCATCTAACAGTTATTGGTGATGGGTTAGCCAATGAGTGGATAACTCTTGTCCAATGATTCTCAAATCATGGTGCACCCAAACTTGATCTCTAATTCATGAATCTCACCATACCCAGAATATTGATCCACTCCTTAGTTAAGTCAGATCCACTATTTGCACTGATTGAATTTCTAATTGGATCTCTCACCGTATTCGAAATATTGAGCCCAATTTATCCTCTAGCCTATAGCATCCAATGCCTAATAGATATGGTTGCATCTTCTTAGTGCAACTGAACCACCATGATCAACCGAGAATAATTAACTCTAGAAAGGGCCCACATATCTACAATGGTGGAAGTTCTTAGACTTAATTTTTTCTTAGAAAGATTTGATTTAGGTCTCTTTAAACTTGACTTACAATAGCCATAACAATTATGACTAATCTAGTGGCATGGGTTTGCTCGGATTGTTAACCACCTTAGATCAGGACTGGATCGACAAATATGGCTAGGTAAGTGAGACGATGGAAGGGATATGCCATTAACTCGATAAGAATGCATTCGAGTTGAGTAGCTTTCAATTAAAAACTAGTTGATCATATCTTTCAGACTTACCATAGACACAAAATTGTTAAGTCAGAATCAATCAAGTTAGCCTATGATCCAGACTCTAACCACTGAGCCTAATTAGGTCTTAGCTTGATCCATCACTCATGTGATTCGATCTTGATTCAGACTTGATCCTATTAGGCTGGTCAATTTAAGCACTCTTGATCCCATCAACCAACTTTTGATTTGATTTGATTAACCGCTAGACCTAATTAAGCTACCCAAGCCGAAACCCAATTTTATGAATATATCTTAAATTTAAAAATTCATAATTTTTAGACTTAACTTATTTCATAATCTTAATTCTTAATTAAGTTTAGGGTTCACAAACAAAATATGTAAATAAAATCCTAGGATTTCAGAATCTAGGGTTTTGTAGAAAATAAGTTTTAGATTTTTGATTAAGGATGAACGTGCAGCACTTCTATACATCATAAGAACATCCCATCAAATGGGAGGAGAGGGCATTTAAATTCTACTTTATTTTTATGATCGAACGACCAAGGGGAATGCCTTAATCAGAAATATTAAAACTGTAAAACTAGTTAGATCTACATCATATATCTCATATATAAAAAATTGATCTAATTATAAACATATTTTGTATACATCTTCATGTATCATATCATGCATATTTTTAGATCTAAATTATCTCATAATCATCTAAAAAATTAAATTTAAATTGATCATATCAAATTAAAATCTATTCTAGATAACTATGTAGAACTATTCTACAACTAGTCTAAACATGCATTCATCATATCTCATATGAGCAAAAATTAAATAACTTTATTTTTTATTTTTAGATCGTATTATAATATTTATAACATTAAAAAATAGTAATTAAATAGATATAAAAATTATAACTAATCAAATAAAATTATGATCAAGCTAGACTATACATGGAATAATTCTATTCTATAACTAGTCATGCATCTTGTACAAATTAAATCTAAATTATTTAATTTTTTAATTTTTAATTTTAGATCTAATCACATCTAATGTGATATCTAAAATCATCAAATTATTAGAACAAAATTAAAATAAAATTAGATCTAATGAAAATGCAACCTGGCTCTGATACCAGTTGAAGGAAAAAGCTTAGTTTTTCAGGTCAAATTCATTCAGATATGATTCGATCAAGAGAACTATTTTAAATTTTTTTTTTTTTAGATCTAAATCAGATTTGAGATTTTTTAGATCTAATATTATTAATCTAATAAAATAAAATAAAATAAAATAAATAAAGAATAAATTAAATCTAATTTAATTTATCTTATTGAGGGTAATCTGATTATCCTGTGATGATCCTGATGTCAATCAGAGGTTCTGGATCTGGCCACGCAAGTTCCTAGCCTCTATCGATATCTACTTGAATAGGATTTGGAGATCTCCTCTTTCTTTATCACTTCTCAAAAAATCAGATCTGGATCTGATTTTGAAGATCTTCAAAACTTCTTTCGAAAATGTGAGTTGTCTCTTATAGCAGTGCTGCCTTCTTCCTTTTTCTGTCACCTTTCTCTTGCTTGGATCGCACCAAACTTGTGCCCAAAAATTCTTGAGCATGGGTAGGGGAGAGAACACCTGAAGATGGCATAGAGGAGGGAGAGGGGCAGCCTTGTGGCATGGGCAATGGGTCAAGCTTTTTTTTTCTTTGCACAGATAGGGTTTTTATAGACCTTATTGCGCCATGCAGTGCCACATCATCCCGACCAATCATGATCTTTTGTACAATCAAATCTAAATCTAATTGGTGGGATGACATCATCTAATCCAATCAGATGATAGCCCCTCAGAATCATCCTTAGATGGTGCCAAGACTGGTCAAAGACAAGTCTTTGGTGCCACCTAGGTAGAAACCCCGAAGCAACTGGAGTCCCATCTGTATGGGACTCCAGATGCTTTATCCATAGGTGCACGCCTTCCTAGGCATGGGCCCCTTATCCATCTACTAGCAAGTGGACTGATTCAAAAATTTTATCCTATGGGAGAATGACATATGGGCAGATGTCTAAGTATCAAAGGTCAACGTTTGACCAAATGTCCGAAACATGATTTAGCAGGTGATGAAAAATGGTAGGTATTGTCTTAAATTCATCTCATAAATTAAGACAATATTTTTCTAACCTGGATAAGCTCCAGTCAAACCAAGTAAAGGTACCTGAGTGAGTCCAAACATATTTGGCTCAGTAGAGACAACTTTTAATGATAATTAGAGAAGAACATTAGGCTCAATTATGTGCTAGCATGATTTTCTTAAACCTAACTGAACCTAATTCAAATCAATTGAACTGGATTAGTCTAATTAATGATATCCAGATCGAAACCCTTATTTGTGTGATCCAGTTAGGTTCAGTTCCGTATGGCAATGAGATACGTCACGATCTCTATCATCAATATCATTGAAATATCTTTTGATGGATCAAAACTTTTTTGATTCAGAGAACTAGTATTATTGATCATCTAAATCATTCTAATTGCTCTCAAAATCTACCAGTGACACCAAGCTGCATATGGTGGCAACCCATCAGAACTAAAAATGAACCTCTCAGTGCAGTTACCTATGTGATTAAGTTCTTCTATCTTGAGCCCCGATTGGATTGGGGTTAAGGTAATCTTGTCAAACCCTAATATCCATCATTTGATTAATCATTCAATTCAAGTCCAATATGAAAATCATAATAGAAACTCTTTCTATTATTTTACTCTACCATGGCCATGGGTTTATGGACTTGATTCTCATGATCATCATAGGGTTACTCCTCATCTACCGAGGTAGATAGATTTTCTATTGGTGCAATCCAATTCCTACAATGAACATGCTATAGCCAACATACACCTTTAAATTCCGAATGGCTAGGAGATCAAGTCATGGTGTAGTCAAACTATAACACCCACAAAGTAAACTATCGATGCACCTCAGATCAAAGAACCAGTCATACAACTATAGCTTCGAGCTAGTTATCGATGAGAAGGTAGACTTCCTAATGACTACTCGAGATGGTCACGCTCAGTGCCCTCATTCTCTAATGAGTACCTGTACTCTTGCTCTAGTGTCTCTACACTGTAGAGTCAAGACTCATCTACTATAAAGAAGCGATTGTACACTAACCTTTCAGATCAATCACCATTCTCATGATGATCCTACGGTCAAGAGCATTTTATGAGTTAATAATGAAAATTCATATCTTAAATTTTTAACTCTTGAAAATAAGAACTATCATTGCCATTAACTCAAGGAATGTATCATAGATACTAAATACACATTGTGATATAAAATAATCTATTTTATTATTTATAGTCAAAATTATAATTTTTTTCTTAGAAGTGTATAACAAGTGTTAGCTAATTTTGGCTTCCAGGATACACATATCTAACAATCCCCCAACCTTACCAGCTCATCCATCCATTGAACAGAGAGCATCTCTTGACAAGTGGATGGATGAAGATTATAAGGCCAGATACTACATGTTGGACTCGATGTCTGATGAGCTTCAGCACCAACATGAAGATATCAAGAGTACCCACTAAATGTTTTCTCACCTGCAAGAGTTGTTTCATAAACAGAGTTGCATTGCCAAATACCAGATCACTCAATGACTGTTTAAGGCTAAAATGAATGATGGGCAGTCAGTCCAAGATCATTATCTAACGATGATCAAGGACTTAAAAGAGCTTGAGAAGCTCGGAGTGAAGTTAGACCAAGATCTGTAGAATGATATAATTCTGCAATCCTTAACTGATGCGTATGGATAGTTCATTATGAACTATCATATGTATAAACTTCAGAATACTCTGGCCGAGCTTATGAATATGCTGGTTACTGCTGAGCTTTCTATGAAAGATTTTAAAGGCTCAGTACTTTCTATGGAACAGACTTCTTCCAAGAGAATGTCTTTTGGAAAGAAGAAGAAGTCTGTAAAAAGCAGAAGGTGGAAGGTGGAAAGAAAAAGAAGGTAGAGCTGAAGAAGAAGCCCGCTGACAAAAAAAAGTGTTTCTATTATAATACTGACGGCCACTGAAAGTGGAACTACCCTACATACCTGGCCACCCTAAAGAATAAGAAGGAGACTGATCTTTTAGAGGTGTGCTCGTTATTGAATCTAACCTTATGGTTTCTTTTACATTTAGTTGGGTGCTTAACTCTGGTTCTAGTGCTCATTTGTGCACGTCCATGCAGGGTCTTGAGCATAACAGGAGGCTGAGGGATAGTCAGATGATCCTATGCATCGAAAATGGAGCAAGGATTGCTGCTGTGGCTGTGGAAACCTACCCTCTTTAACTACCGTCTGGCTTTGATTTAGTACTTAAGGATTGTTTTCATGTGCCTGCTGCAAGCAACAATTTGATTTCTGTTTCATATTTAGCACAAGAATGCTATGTAATTAGTTTTCTTAAGGACCATTATAATATTCTTTATGAAAAAAATAAAATTACAAGTGATTTTCTTATTAATGATCTCTACTAGTTACATATTGATGTATCTATCTTTAATATTGAGCAAAATGTGAATGCCATAAGATCAAAATGACCCAGGGATAGTCCAAATGATAGGTATCTATGGCACCTAAGGCTAGGTCATATAGCAGATGATAGGATTAACAAATTATAGAAAATTGAACTATGAGTCCATTGACTTTTGAGTCATATCTAATTTATGAATCATGTCTTCATGGCAAAATGACTAAGCTCCCTTTTGTAGAACATGGGAAAAGGGGCACGGATCTACTTTTCCTAGTACATACTGATGTGTGCAGCCCATTAGACGTGTCGGCTAGAGGCGACTTTGTCGACTTCATAATTTTTACTGATAATTTATCTTGGTATGGGTATGTGTATCTTATGAGACACAAATCTGAAGCCTTTGAAAAGTTTAAAAAATTTAGATATGAAGTAAAAAAGCAAACTAAAAAACTCATTAAGGTTCTTCGATCAGATCGAGGAGGTGAATACCTTAGTCAAAAATTCCTGGACTATCTTAAGCAATATGGCATAGTCTCTCAATGGACTCTATCTGGAATACCTCAACTCAATGAGGTTTTAGGACAGAGGAACATGACCCTATTAGATATGGTCCAATCCATGATGAGCTTCATAGACCTTCCTAATTTTCTTTGAGGACATAGTCTGTTAACTGCTATATATTTACTCAATAGAATTTTCTCTAAAACCATTCCTACCATACCATATGAGATATGGCATGGTAAAAAATCAAGTCTGAGTCATTTCAGAATTTGGGGTTGTCCAGCTCATGTCAAAAGACAATAAGCGGACAAGTTAGACTATAGGTCCTTTAGAGCTCGATTCATAGGATATCCTAAAGAGTCATTAGAATATTATTTCTACATTCCAGAAGACCACAATGTGATTGTGAGTCAGCATGCCATCTTTCTTGAAAAATAGTTTATTCAAGATGGTGGCATTGGAAAGCAGATCAAGCTTGAGGAGAAAATCTCACAAGAGCAACGAGCTAAGGACCCTATGGAACCAAATCAGGTTGATCCAATACAATCACTACCTCTTTCACCTCATAGATCGAAAAGAATTTTTCGTCCCTCTAAGAGGTACTTAGGTACTATTTTAGAGGAAGTAGAGAAAATATTTCTCATAAGTAAAAGGGTTCATGGTGATGATCCTAAAATGTATTATGAGGCGATATCGGATATTGACTCCGAAAAATGGTTAGAGGCAATGAAGTCAGAAATTGACTCGATGCACTCAAACCAAGTCTGGACCATTATAGATCCATCTAAAGGTATAGTACCCATTGGGTGTAAATGGATCTACAAGAGAAAGATTGGTGCAGATGGGAATGTGGAGACATTCAAAGCTAGATTAGTGGCAAAAGGGTATAGTCAGCACGAAGGAATTGACTATCAGGATATCTTTTCGTTAGTAGCCATGCTAAAATCCATCCACACATTACTTGCTATTGCAGCCTATTTCGATTATGAAAAATGGTAAATGAATGTAAAAATGACATTCTTAAATGGATACCTCGAGGAAGATATCTATATGGAATAGCCTCTAGATTTCACATCCAGTGATGTTGATCACAAAGTATACAAGCTGCAAAGGTCCATATATGGACTTAAGCAAACATCTTGGAGCTAGAAAACTCATTTTAATAATGTGATCAAATTATTTGGTTTCATCAAGAATGAGGAGGAATCATGTATTTTCAAAAAGATTAGTAAGAGCGCTATTGTCTTCCTCGTACTGTACGTGGATGATATCCACCTTATTGGAAATAATATTTCCATGTTGACCATAGTTAAAATATGGTTATTTAAAGAATTCTCAATGAAAGACCTAGGAGAAGCATCCTTCATTCTAGGAATTAAGGTCTATAGAGATAGACCAAATAGGATGCTAGGTCTTTTGTACAAAATATATATAGAGGAAGTGCTAAAGAGGTTTAGCATTGAAAACTCCAAGAGGAGATTGGTACCCTTCAGACATGGCATTCATCTCTCCAAGAAAGTATCTCCCAACACACCTGAGGAGATTGAATACACGAGCAAGATCCCTTATGCTTCAGCAATAGGGTGCCTCATGTATACCTTGTTGTGAACACGACCTGATATAGCCCATGCAAAACTCCAAGTACAGGATATGTTCTTGGTTTTTGGTAATGAAGAACTCCAAGTACAGGGGCATACAGACTCAGATTTTTTGTCTGATGTAGATGATCAAAAGTCGACATCTGGGATTTTGTTTGTGTGTAATGGTGGTGATGTCAGTTGGAAGAGTTCTAAGCAGATAGTGATAGTAGATTTCATCATGAAAGCAAAGTACATCATTGCGTCAGAAGCTGTGAAGGAGGCATTCTAGTACAAGAAGTTTGCTACAGAGATCGGAGAGATACCATCGAATGCCATTCCTCTATACTATGATAATAATGGCGCCATAGCCCTTGCTAAGGAGTCGAGGTCTTACCAAAAATTCAAGCACATCGAGCAGCGATACCACCTCATCTGCAATTATCTTGAGAAAGATTATGTCGAGATCAAGAGAGTCGACTCCGTAGACAATGCGACAGACCCACTTACAAAGCTGTTGGGCTAATAGAAGATTGAAGCCCACCTTAAGAAGATGGGACTTAGATTTGTAGCCAATTGGCTTAAGGTCAAGTGGGAGTTTGTTAGATATGTGTGCCCTAGAAGCCATATTGGCTGACACTTGTAATACACTTCTAAGGTCAAAATTATAATTTTAACTATAAATAATAAAATTAATTATTTCTATCATAGTGTGTATTTAAAAGTGTCTATGATACATTCCTTGAGTTAATGGTAATGATAGTTCATATTTTCAAGAGTTGAAAATTTAAGACATGAATTTTCATTATTAACTCATAAAATGCTCCTGACCATAGGATCATCATGAGGATGGTGATTGATCTGAAAGATTGGTGTACGATTACTTCTTTTGGATAGATGAATCTTGAGTCTATGGTGTAGAGACACTAGAGTGAGAGTATAGATACTCATTTGAGAATGAGGGCACTGAGCATAACCACCTCGAGCAGTCATGAGGAAGTCTACCTTCTCATCGATGACTGGATCAAAGCTGCAATGGTGTGTTTGGTTCTTTAACCTGAGGTGCATTAGCAGTTCACCTTGAGGGTGTTATAGTTTGACTATACCATAACTCGATCTTCTAGTCATTCAGAATCTTGAGGTGCATGTTGGCTATAGCATGTTTATTGTAGGAATTGAATTGCACCAATAGGGGATCAATCTACCTCGGTAGATGAGGAGCAGTCCTATGATGATCATGAGAATCAAGTCCATAAGCCCATGGCTATGGCAGAGTGAAATAATAGAAAGAGATTCTATTAAGATTTTACACATTTGAACTTGAATCGAATGATTAATTCATATAACGAAAATTAGGATTTGACGAGATCACCTTAACCCTAATCCGGTCGGGGCTCAAGATAGAGGAACTTAATCACACTGGTAACTACACCTAGAGTTCGCTTTTATTTTGATGGATTGCCACCATATGCTGCTAGGTGTCACTGATGGATTTTGGGAGCATTTAGAATGATTTGGATGATCGATCATACTAGTTGTCTAAATCAAAAAAGTTTTGATCCATCGAAAGGTATTTCGAAGATGTCAATGATAGAGATCGAGACATATCCCATTACCATACGAAACTGAACCTAACTAGATCACACAAATAAGGGTTTGGATCTGGATGTCATCAATTAGACTAATCTAGTTCAATTGACTTGAATATGATTTAATTAGGTTCAAGAAAATCATGCTAGCACACGATTGAGCCTAATGTTCTCCTTTAACAATCATTAAAGCTTGTCTCGATCGAGCCAAATGTGTTTGTGCTCACTTAGGAACCTTTACTTGGTCTGATTGGAGCTTGTTTTGGTCAGAAAAGGGTTGTCTTAGTTTATGGGATAAATTTAAAACAACACCTGCCATTTTCGATCATCTGCTAAATCTTATTTTTGGACATTGGTCAAATGTTGACCCTGAACACTTAGACATCTATCCATGTGTCATGCACCCATAGGAGAGTACCTGGGGACTTGTCCCCTTGCTAAAATATAGACAAGAGGAGGGTGCATGCCTAGGGAGGCATGCGCCCCATGAGGATAAAGCTGGAGTCCCATATAGATGGGACTCTAGGGTTGCTTCAGAGGATTAAACTATGTGGTGCCAAAAAATCTTGTTTGACCCAATCTTGGTACCACCTTATGAGGGTTTTGAGGGTCTCTCATCTGATTGGACCAGATGATGTCATCCTACCTATTAGATTTAGATCTGATTGCACAAAGGGTCGTGATTAGCCAGGATGATGTGGCACTATTTGGCGCAGCAGGGTCTATATAAACCCTGTCTGTGCCTAGAATTTAATGCTTCTACCTTTAGCCCATGCCACAAAGCCTCCCTCCCTCCTTCTCTATGCCACTCTCTAGTCCTCTCTCTCCTCTCTACGCTCAAGGGCTTTTGGGCATGAATAAGGTACGATCCAAGCCAGTGAAAGGAGCCAGGAAAGGAAGAAGGCAGCACAGCTACAAGTGACAACGACTGTTCTTCAAAAGGTGTTTTGAAGACCTTCAAGATCAGATCTAGATCTAATTTTTGAAGGATTGATTAAGAAGGAGAAGATCTCCAGATCCTTCCTGAGTCGATACCGGTAGAGGCCAGGCACTTGCATGGCTACATTCAGAATCTTAGGCAAACATCAAAATTATCATAGGATAATTAGATTATCCGAAATAAAGGTTTAATTAAATTAGATTTAATTTTAATTTTAATTTTTATTATTAGATTAATAAGATCAGATCTGAGGAGTCTCAGATTTGATTAGGATCTTAGAAAAAAATTTTTGAAATATTTCTTTTGATCCAATCAGATCTGAACGAACCTGACCCAAAAAATAAGGCTTTTTCCTTTAGCGACGAGCATCCATTTCATAGCCTCAAGATCAAGAAAAGCTCGCCTGAATTGAGAAGGTCCATATAAATTAGAGGAGGTCATCCAACCCGGAACTTATCACTTGAAGGAGGTCGGAGGAGCGACACTCCCACGGCCTTGAAATTTAGAAAACTTAAGAATGTACTACCAGTAACTCTCCTTCAATAAAACTTTTTTATTTAAACATCATTACTTCTTGATGAAAAAATTGTGTAATGACTAATAACTCTCTGAAATAACCTAAAGTGATCCGTTAGGAACAGGAGGAGAACCTCATCCCAACATGAGTAAGGTCGAAGGCCTCGTTGAACTAAGACGAGATGAGGGAAGAGACCTTACCAACGGTCTTAATATGCCCCTACAGTCCATTAGGAATAGGAGGAGAACTTCATCATAACATGAGCATGGTCGAAGGCCTTGTTGAACTAAGACGAGATGAGGGGAGAGGCCCTACCAACGGCCCTAATGTGCCCCTATACTCCATTAAGAATAGGAGGAAAACCTTATCCTAATGTGAGCAAGGTCGAAAGCCTCGTTGAACTAAGATGAGATGAGGGAAGAGGCCCAACCAACGGCCCTAATGTGCCCCTACAGTCCATTAGGAACAGAAGAAAAATCTCATCCTAACGTGAGCAAAGTTTAGGGCCTCGTTAAATCAAGATGAGATGAGGAGAGAGATCCCATCAATGGACCTGACGAACCTCTACGATTGTGCAAAAGGTGGAAGGCTGAGGCCTCACTAATCTAAAGCATGGAAAAGGCCAAGGTCCTTTAGAAACAAAAGTAAAACCCTATCCTGATCTATGGAGAGGACCTCTAATTCGACGTCCATGACAAGCGCCTCATTAGAAACAAAAGAAAAATGAGGCACCCAAAATCGCATCTACAAGAGATGACGGTAAAGAAAGAAAAAAGAAGAATAAAAAGAAAAAAATGGTATCATGTCCTTATGAAGTTGTGTTCATTACAAATAAAATTGATTACGTAGTGGGCACACTAAAGTAAAATGAAGGTCAGTAGGGACCAACCATGCAAAAGAACAAAGGCATTATAGATGAAATAAAGATCGATAAAATTGATTACATAAAGAAAAAAGAAAGGAGGTGAAGCCCTAAGATGGTCTGAGCTCTTCAGACTTTGGGCTATCGGCTCCAGCCATCACCAAAGCTTCCTTCAGTCTGAAGATCTCCTCATCGAGTTTCTTCTTCTTATATAGGCCATCGATGTACATTCTATTGGAATACTCAAACCTGGCCTCAAGCTCTCACTGCTGCTTCATCAAAACTTTGGATTCATCTTCAGCATCCTTAACGGCTTGATGCTTGTCAGTCAACTGGAGCTTCAACTAGTGAACTTCAGTCTTCTCCACCCCAATAGCCTTCGAGAGTTCACCAACAGTCCTCCTCAGAAAGATGAGCTCCTTAGATTCGCCGCTTGATCTAGCCTGCTGAATGGTATAAAACTTCCCCCGAAAATAGATCGTATCATTCCTGGCAGCCTTTAGCTCATCTTCAAGCCTAGACATGTTCCCTGCCTAGGTCGCTCGGTAGTTGTTGTGCTGGTCTTTAGCATCCTGCAGCTAGGAGAACTTTTTCGACCAATCCCAATTATGCTGGGCTTCATCGGTTGATCACGACGAACTTTCGTCCAAGAGATAGATCTTTTCTTTCATCTTCTTAAGATCAACTTCAAGAGAGCTGATCTTTACCATTAGTGCCCAAGACTTGTCGCTCACGTTCTTTTGGAGTTCAGCAATCTCCTTCTCAAAATTTCTTTTCCAAATGCTGAAGCTCACAGAATCTTTCATGTGTAAGCTTCGAAGGTGGGTGACTTCTTTAGTTGCCTCCAAAGCATTCTTCCGAGAGACCTGAAGGTCGGCCTCAACCTTCTGCAACCTTTTTCTCAATTGGTAGACTTTCTTCTTCAAACTCTTTATCAAAGGCTTGAATGAAACTCCCTGAGGTAAGGGGTCGGCGTCAACCAGAGAAAGGGGTTTGTGGCCCTAGTTGTCATGGGAGTTCTAAATCACATGCAACATAGAGTGTAAAGAAAAAGAAAGATTTGCTTTTATTACTTCAAATATGTTTGGTACATTAAAAAAAAGGAAAAGAAAAGAAGAAAAGTACATAAATATCAAAAGTTTAGACCTGGGTGGCTCACCCACTAGAGAGGTTAAGACACTCTCAGCCACCTCCAGTCCATGGGCAGGCTCGGATGCTGTACCTGTAGATTCTGGAATTTCTAGAGCAGCATCGACGACATGGGCAGCAGGGGCAACCTCGATGTCAGCGCACGAGGAGCCAACCCTATTCTCTGGCTCCTCTATGAGAAGGTTCAGATCGATGTTGGGAAAGTTCTTGGTGACCCACCCCAAGCAGACCTGGAATCCTTCCAAGAAGGCTTCCTAGGTGAAGTCTATTTTGATATCCTCCATATCTTTGGAGGACTTGAAGTCTTGTACGGCCCTCTCCATAGCAGCATTAATCTCCTCCTGTGCCTTCCTTTTCTCCTCGTTCTCCAAAACTAGCTCGGCCCTTAGCTTCACCACCTCTTCGTGCTCCTCTCAAAACTCCTTCTGAAGGCTTTCAACATAAGATGAGTGGGTCTCCGAGGCCGCCATCAGAATGTCAGCCTCGATCCGAGCCTTCTCGGCTCCTATGCAGACTTCCTTCAAGGCTCTAGAAGCTTCGGTCCAATTTTGGTTTGCTTCCTTGGAAGGGGCAAAAAGGTAGTGTCCCAACTGCAAAATAAAAAGTGAGTCAGAATCCTAAAAGATCCCAACTTTAAAGCCTGAAGAGAATGAAGCCAAAATCGAAAGAAGCCACTTACCTCCAGGAAGGTGTCATCCTTCTTGCATATTCTTTCTACGATGTGGGGAAGGACACTCTCCTACATCAGCGACTGGACTGTTAGATATGTGTGTCCTAGAAGTCAAAATTTGCTGACACTTGTTATACACTTCTGAGGATAAAATTATAATTTTAACTATAAATAATAAAATGGATTACTTTCTATCATAATGTATATTTAGTGTCTGTGATACATCCCTTGAGTTAATGGTAATAATAATTCTTATTTTTAAGAGTTGAAAATTTAAGACATGAATTTTCATTAACTCATAAAATGCTTCCGACTATAGGATCATCATGAGGATGGTGATTGATCTGAAAGATTGATGTATAACTGCTTCTTTATAGTAGATGAATCTTGAGTCTACGATGTAGAGACACTGGCAGCAAGAGTACAGGTATTCATTAGAGAATGAGGGTACTGAGCGTGACCACCTTGCGCAGTTATAAGAAAGTCTACCTTCTCGTCGATGACTGGCTCGAAGCTGCAATGGTGTGTCTAGTTCTTTGACCTGAGGTGCATCGAAAGTTCATCTTGAGGGTGTTATAGTTTGACTATACCATGACTCAATCTCGTAGCCATCCGAAATCCTGAGGTGTATGTTGGCTATAGCATGTTCATTGTAGGAATTGGATTGCACCAAGAGAGAATCTATCTACCTCGGTAGATGAGGAGCAGTCCTATGATGATCATGAGAATCAAGTCCATAAGTCCATGGCCATGGTAGAGTAAAATAACAGAAAGAGTTTCTGTTAAAGTTTTCACATCGGACTTGAATTGAATAATTAATTCATATGACAAAAATTAGGGTTTGACGAGTTCACCTTAACCCTAAATCGATCGGAGCTCAAGATAGAAGAACTTAATCAAACATGTAACTGCACCGAGAGATTCATTTTCAGTTCTAATGGATTGCTTCCATATACTACTAGGTGTCACTGATGAATTTTGAGAGCAATTAGAATGATTTAGATGATCGATCATTCTAGTTGCCTGAATTAGAAAAGCTTTGATCCATTGGATGGTGTTTCGATGATGTTGATGATAGAGATCACGACATATCTCATTACCAAATAGAATTGAATCTAACTAGATCACATAAAGAAGGGTTTGGATCTAGATATCATCAATTAGATTAACTTAGTTTAATTGATTTAAATTAGATTCAATTAGGTTCAAGGAAATCATGCTAGCACACGATTGAGCCTAATGTTCTCCTTCAACAATCATCAAATGTTATCTTGACTGAGTCAAATATATTTGGGCTAACTTAGGTACCTCTACTTAGTCTGGTTGGAGTTTGTTCAGATCAGAAAAAGGTTGTCTTAATTTATGAGATAAATTTGAGATAATACCTATCATTTTCCATTACCTGCTAATTCTTGTCTTTTGACTTTGGTCAAATGTTGACCTTTGACACTTAGACATCTGCCCATGTGTTATGCATCCATAGGAGAGCAGATGGAGGTTTGTCCTCCTACTAGAAAGAGGAAAGGAGGGGGTGCATGCTTAGGGAGGCATGCACCTAAGGATAATGACGCCTGGAGTCCCATACAGATGGGACTCCAGGTTGATTCATGGAATTAACTTAGGTGGTGCCTAAAACTCTACTTTGACCAATCCTGGTGCCACCTAAAGATGTTCGAGAGGGGCTCTCATCTGATTAGATCAGGTGATGTCATCCCATCAATCAGATTTAGATCGATTGCATAAAGAGACATGATTGGTTGGGATGATGTGGCACTGCATGGTGCAACAGGATCTATATAAACCCTATCTGCACCTAAGTTTATAGAGGTTCTCTCCTTGCCCATGCCACATAGCCATATCCCTCTCTCCTCCATGCCTACCTCTAATCCTCCCTCTCCTCTCAATGGCCAAGGGGCTTTGGGCTTCAGTTTGGTGCGATCCAGGCAAGATAAAGGCGAGAAGAAAGAAAGAAGGCAGCACTGCTGCAAGAGACGACATCGGATCTTCAAAAGTTATTTTGAAGACATTCAAGATCAGATCTAGATTTGATCTTTGAAGAAAAGATTGGGAAGGAGGAGATATCCAAATCTTGCCTGAGTGGATATCGGTAGAGGCTAGGTGATTGCATGGCTACATCAAGAACCTTAGGCAATCGGCAGGATCATCATAGGATAATAAGATTACCCAAGAATAAGGTATAAATTAAATCTAATTTATTTTATTTTATTTTATTTTATTAGTGTTAAATATATGTGCCTTAGAAGTCAGAATTGGCTGACACTTGTAATACACTTCTAGGGGCAAAATTATAATTTTGACTAATATCAATAAAATACGTTATTTTCTATCACATAGTGTATTTAGTGTCTATGATACATCCTTTGAGTTAATGGTAATGACAATTCATATTTTCAAGATTTGAAAATTTGAGACAAGAATAATCATTATTACCTCATAAAATGCTCCCGACCATAGGATCATCACGAGGATGGTGATTGATCCAGAAGGTTGGTGTACAATCGTTTCTTTTTAGTAGATGAGTCTTGAGTCTACAGTGTAGAGACACCAGAGCGAGAGTACAGGTACTCGTTAGAGAATGAGGGCACTGAGCGTGACCATCTCGAGTAGTCATTAGGGAGTCTACCTTCTCGTCAATGACTGACTCGATGCTGTAGTAATGTGTCTGGTTCTTTAACCTGAGATGCATCGGCAGTTCACCTTGAGGGTGTTATAGTTTGACTATACCATTACTCGATCTCTTAGCCATTCGGAATCCTGAGGTGTATGTTGGCTATAGCATGTTCATTGTAGGAACTGGATAGCATCAAGATGAAATCTATCTACCTCGGTGGTAGAGGAGCAGCCCTATGATAATCATGAGAATCAAGTCCAGAAGTCCATGGCCATGGCAGAGTGAAATAATAGAAAGAGTTTCTATTTATATTTTCACATTGGACTTGAATCGAATGATTACATCATATGACAGAGACTAGGGTTTGATGAGTTCACCTTAACCCTAATCTGATCGGGTATCAAGATAGAAGAACTTAATCACACAGGTAGCTGCACCAAGAGGTTCACATTCAGCTTTGATGGGTTGCCACCATATACTACTAGGTATCACTGGTGGATTTTGGGAGCAATTAGAATGATTTAGATGATCGATCATTCTAGCTATTCGAATCAGAAGAGTTCTGATCCATCGAAAGAAGTTTCGATGATGTCGATGATAGAGATCATGACATATCCCATTACCATACAAAACTGAACCTAACTAGGTTACACAAACAAGGGTTTGAATCTGGTGATCATCAATTGAACTAATTCAGTTCAATTGATCTGAATGAGATTCAATTAGGTTCAAAAAAATCATGCTAGCACTCGATTGAACCTAACATTCTTCTTTTACTATCATAAATAGTTGTCCTGACTGAGCCAAAGGAGTTTGTGCTCGATCAGAGGCCTTCATTTGGTCTGACTGGAGCTTGTCCAAGTCAGAAAAGGTTGTCTTATTTTGTAAGACATTACCTGCCATTTTTGGTCACTTGCCATTTCTTGTCCTTTGACTTTGGTCAAAAGTTGACCTTTGACTGGTCAAATATTGACCATTGACACTTTGACTTTGGTCCACATGTCACACACCTATTGGAGAGCTGGTGGGGGCCTGTCTTCCTACTAGAATCTAGCAAGGAGGAGGGTGCACGCCACCCTTGGCGTGTGCCCAAGTTGGAGGCGCCCAGGAGTCCTTGTTGGACAGAGATTCCATCTTCTTTTTGGATTCCGATTAGAGTTCTCCTAAGAACCCACTTTGATTGATCTTAGGCACCCTCTAAGGAGGAATCCAGGTGGCTCTATTCCCACCAATCAGATTTAGATTTGATTTCACAAAGAGTTGTGATTGGTTGGGAAGAAGAGGAGTTGGATCACAGATAGTCTATAAATAAGACCCTGTGCCCAACTCAAAATATAATTGGAGAATTGAAATCCCACACCCCATGGCTGCCTCTCTCCTCTTCCTCCATGACAAACCCACCTTCTCCCTCTCCTCTCCATATCCAAAACACCTTCTACCTTCCTCGGACATCCAAAAGGAGTTTTGGACCTTGGTTGGTGCAATCCAGATGAGAGAAAGGCGATTGAAAGCTAGAAGGCTGCGCTACTGCAAAGGATGACTACTGATCTTCAAAAGGAGTTTTGAAGATCCTCCAGATCAGATCCAGATCTAATTTTTGGAGATGTGATAGAGAAGAAGAGGATCTCTAGATCCAGCCTGAGTGGATATCGGTAGAGGCCAGGCACTTGCATGGCTAGATCCAGAACCTTCCGCTGCTCATAGGATCATCATCGGGTAATAGGATTACCCACTTCAAGGTAAATTAAATTTGATTTAATTTATCTAATTTTATTTTAATTATTAAAATAATAAAAATTAGATTTAAAACATCTCATATTTAATCTAGATCAAAGAGAAAAAATTTTGAAATATATCTCTTGATCTGATCAGATCTGAACGAGCCTGGTCCGAAAAATCAGGATTTCCCTTCAACTGGTATCAGAGCCAAGATTCTAAAAATATTTAAATCTAATTTTAAATTTATTTTAATTAGAAAATAAGTAATTTTATATATCACATGAGATCTGATCAGATCTAAAATTAAAAAATAAAAAATAAAATTAAATAATTTGTATCTAAGATTGGAAAATATGCATGACTAGTTTTAAAATAGAATTGTTCTATAGAACAGCCTTATATGTTTTCAATTTAATTTGATTAAAATATATTTTAGATCTATTTATTTACTATTTTTTGATATTATAATAGTTATAATAACATCTAAAAAATAGCAAATAAAAATTATTTAATTTTAAACATCATATGAGATATGATTGATGCATGTCTAGACTAGTTGTAGAATAGTTCTA
>QRFJ01004954.1:0-47446 GCA_006176705.1 Cocos nucifera | reverse complement strand
TATGGTCAATTTAAGCATTGTTGATCCCCTCTAACCAACTCTTAATTCGGTTTGATCAACTGCTTAGACCTAATTGAGCTACCCAAGCCCGAACCCAGTATTATGAATATGTCTTAGATCTAAAATTCTTAATTTTAGACCTAATTAATATTTCATAATCTTAATTTTTAATTAAGTAGGGTTCATAAACAAAATATGCACAATAAATCCTAGGGTTTCTGGATCTAGGGTTTTGCAGAAAGTAAGTTTTAGGTTTCTGATTAAGGACGAACGTGCAGCACCCCTACATGTCATAAGAACACCCCATCAGATTGAAGGAGAGGGCCTTTAAATCCTTCTTCATTCTTATGACGGACGACCAAGAGGAATGCCTTAATCAGGAACATTCAATACCACAAAATAGTTTTAGATCTATATCATATATCTCATATACAAATTAGATCTAATCAGGACATATTTTGCATACATCTCAGGTATCAAATCATGCATATTTTCAGATCTAAATTATCCTATTAATTCTAAAAAATTAGATTTAAATTGATCTAATCAAAATAAATTCTAATCTAGAAAAACTATTGAAAATATAGATGCAACATACGGACGTTTGGTGAATAAAATTTTTAAGGAGCAGATCAGCCGCAACATGGAGGTCTATATAGATGATATACTGGTTAAAAGTCAACTTCATCAAATCACATCGCCAACCTTGAGGAGATCTTCAGTACCCTTTGAAAGTATAAGATAAAGTTGAACCCTATGAAATGTGCTTTTGGGATAACCTTAGGAAAGTTCTTGGGATTCATGGTGTCAAGCCATGGTATCAAGGCCAACCCAAATAAGATCAGAGCCATCAAGAAAATGACTACCCCAAAAATAATAAAAAAAGTTCAATGCCTCATAGGAAAGGTGGCGGCTCTGAATCACTTCATGTCAAGATCGATAAAGCACTGTATGCCCTTCTTCCAAGTAGTCAAGCAGTCCAAGAACTTCAGCTGGACTCGCAACTATCAGAGGGCCCCTAAAGAATTGAAGAGCTATCTCAGCTCGCCCCGAGTACTTGCCAAACCCAAACCTGGAGAAGAATTGTTCTATACCTTGTTGTATCTCATGTATGATGGGAATGGTGTACAAGGCAGAAGCATGGATTTCAAAGCAAAAACATGAAATCATGTAAACCAAACCCGAGCCCTAGGACCATCTTATTAGTAATTAAATCATATAACATGCATTTGTAATATAAAAGAAAGTATTAGAACATACCTCTTATCGCTAAACCCTAAATTGACCCTGATCGTCAGTAGCAGTCCATCAGGGTTTCCACCAGGTGTCCACGTATTCACCCTCTAATGTTGATCCACACAGAGACTTGACCAAGACACCAGCACCTCTGATTTATATAATTAAAATTCTTATAATAAGAACTTTAATTAAATGGGCAAGACCTTCTTAAGCCTTTATGTCACCTTCCTTGCCTTTCCTTATCTATCTTTCTTTTTCTTTTGTCTTCTTAATTTTTCTTCCTAATCTCTTAGTCTTAAGATGACTTACTTATCCTTAAATGACAAGGATCTAGATAAGAGAAAGGAAAGAAAGAAAATTGGACAAAAAGAAACTCTTGTAAGAAAGAAAAGATAATGTTTTTCCACCCGGGGACTCATGGTGTGCACCCCTATTTATAATGTACGTAGGGATGCCAATCTAAAAAACTCACGCCCTTTCCTCATCAAATTCTTAGGCCCCATTCAGCCAATCTCATGCCTCATTAGTAAAAAATGAGATATAGACTTAGTCCAAGAGGTGCCTTAAAGCAGAAGGACTCTTGGATTAATTCTACGTAAGTTTTTACGAAGAGTCGCAATGCTTCATCTTTGGCACCACCCTTTTCATCCATTAGATCATGAAACAAAGGCCATCCAATGGCTCTAAAAAGGGGATGCCCATTCAGCAAGAAGGCATGGAGATAAACATTGAATAGTCAAAGTCCCAAGAGACTTTGACTTGGTCCAAGAGACGTCAAGGAGGAGTAGGCGGCATGGAGTCTTGGGCGGCAAGGGCTTGGGCTTGGGCGACAAAACATCCTGGTGACGAAAAATTTAAAAGGAAAATGAAAGTATTTCATCTTATAGAAGGACTCTTCTATGCCCCATATCTAGATGTCCATGCCAATTAATTCAAAATATTTACACATGACATAACAAATATGGAAAAAAGTCAAAGAAGGTAGGCGCCAATCTTATTCCATGCGCCAAAGAGTCCTTTGCGCATGGAAGACTTCCCACACGCAAGAGAGAGACTCTCTATGCATGTGGGATTGTAGGTTATGTGGCATCCAAACTGAAGTCCAATCAATCTAGGTTAATCCAACTTCAAGACCAAATCCTTATTTGGCTCAAATCAGATATAAATTAGCCTAAATTCGGAAGCCGATTCGAATCCAATTCGAATCCAGAGTGCTAGGGTTTGCTATATGTGCTAGCATATTCATCTTGCAAACATGGTCTAATCCTAATTAGACCCTTAATCAATTCTCTTTGTGTGTGACCCATTGGGTTCCACATCTAACCAGCAGTGAGTCTGGGTGTGATTTGACCTAATCTGGTTAGAACTCAACCAAACCGATTTAGGTCAAAACTAGCCAACCCAATTTGACTTAATTTAGAACACTTTCTAATTTAATGATCAAATTAAAATTTTAATTTGATCAAACCCACAAGACATGATTGACGTCTAGCAACGTATCATGACTTCCCAGAAAGATGTGAAATTTTGATAGAAATACCAAAAATACCCTTCAGTGAAAATTACCATGCAACTAGATCCTTCGATCTTCCTGCATCCTGAATATGACTCTGGGTATAAAAATATGTCAATCCCAATATCATATTCATTTCTCTTTCAATCTTATGATAATGATTCATTTAATGAAACATTAGAAACCATTTCTAATTTTCATCATGCTTTGATCAAAGTCTTCCTGAATCATTATTTGTTTGAAGCAGGTAGGATGCTATTTTCTCTTACCAGGAGAGATCGATTCCTTGTTAACCTACTCACAATCTTCATATATATAATCTACCATATCCAGATCATCCCATACATAACTAAGTCATGAATGAATATGAACCAAAATATGGATTTATATATATAAGATTCTATGGTAGTTTCAGGTCAAAGGATTACATGCACAAATTCCACTATGAGAACCATCTATTGACATGTAGATAAGACTCCATTAGATATTCTCAATTTGGATCAATTCAGTGAACTCATTCTCTAATGAGCACCCATATTCTTATATTAGTGTCATACACAAGTTATTGTGAGATCAATCACCCTCTTAATCGAGCATACAAAGAATGTGCTAGTCTTACCGAAAAATATTGATCCCTAACTCAATGTCCCATCGACTAGGAATATTTAAATTAGGATTTTAAGATTTTAGATCTCACTAGTATGATCTCATCATAATCCTAAAACCATAGCCCTAATTTATAGAGTTCATCATAATCTTAAATAAATAATAAGACACTGCATATGATGAAATAAATGCCTTTCTTTATTTATTAAAAATGTCATTACATGAGTTCTGGAAGATAAAGAACATCCCAAAAATAAATTGGCTTGAGGGCATATTCCTTTCAATCTCCCACTTGCACTAAAGCCAATTGCCCTTATATTTTAATCCCATACAATCAAGGTGGCGATCAAACAGTTGCAGTGGTAAAGCCTTAGTGAATGGGTCTGCTATGTTGTTCTTTGTGTCCACTTCGTTCTATGACCTACATCTTGTCTTTCAATAATTTTTCGAACGAGATGGAAGCATCTCAGAATGTGTTTGGATTTATGATGAGACCTTGGTTCCTTTGCTTGAGCTACATAGCTCCAGTATTATCATAGTAAAGTGGTACTGGATTCTCAATTTCAGGAATAACACCTAATTCAGTGATGAACTTCTTCATCCAGATAGCTTCCTTGGCGGCTTCACTTACAGCTATGTATTCTGCTTCAGTGGTTGAGTCAGCTATAGTTGGCTGCTTAGTACTCTTCCAACTTCACTGCTCCACCGTTCAGAGTAAAGACATATCCTAAAATAAGGATTTGCTATCATCTGGGTCTGATTGAAAACTAGAAGTCAGAATATGCTTCTAATTTAAGATTCAGAACCTCCATATACTAGAAAAATATCTTTAGTCCTTCTCAAGTACTTAAGAATATTTTTCACAGCTTTCCAATGATCCTCTCCTAGATCAGCTTGAAATCTACTTGCAATGCCTAAAGCATAAGCAACATCAGGCCTTGTACATAACATGGCATACATTATTGATCCAACAGCCGAAGCATAAGGAATAGAACTCATTCTATTTCTCTCTTCAGGTGTCTTAGGAGACATCTTTTTAGAGAGATGTATGCCTTGACTCATGGATAAATAACCTCTTTTACTCCCATCCATACTGAATCTTTTCAGTATTAAGTCAATGTACCTTGATTGGGAACAAGCCTAGCATTCCTCTTAGATCTATCTCTATAGATCTTTATTCCTAGTATATAGGATGCTTCTCCCAAATCTTTCATGGAAAAACTTATTTGATAGCCATAATTTGACTGATTGTAACATTGGGATATCATTCCCAATGAGGAGTATGTCATCTACATACAGAACCAAGAAGACTATGGTTCTCCCACTAGTTTTCTTGTACACACATGGTTCATCAACATTCTTGATAAAACCAAACTCTTTTACTATTTCATCAAAATGGATGTTCCAACTCCTTGATGCTTGCTTTAATCCATAAATGGATCTCTTAAGTTTGCATACCTGATTTGGTCTCTCATTTGACTCAAATCCTTTGGCTGTGACATATAGACCTCCTCCTCAAGGAAACCATTAAGGAAGGCAGTCTTTACATCCATTTGCCATATTTCATAGTCGTGGTATGCTGCTATAGCAAGCATAATCCGAATAGATTTGAGCATGGCAATAGGTGAAAATGTTTCATCATAATCAATCCCTTATTTTTGCCTAAAACCCTTAGCCACCAATCTGGCCTTATAGGTTTCAATTTGACCATCAGCTCCAATCTTTTTTCTTAAAAATCCATTTGCATCCAATAGGATTTATATCCTCTAGTGCATCCACCAAAGTCCATACTTTGTTGGTGTGCATGGATTCCTATTTTGGATTGCATGGTAGCCAGCCATTTGTAAGAGTCTTTACTTTTGACTGCTTCCGTATAGGTCAGAGGTTCGTCATTCTCAATGACTTGGGCTTCATTGTTCTCAATAATGAAACCATACCTCACAGGTGTATTTCATACTCTTTTAGACCTATGGATAGGAGTTATGTGTTCTGGTTCTTTTATGTGATTATATGGTTGAGAAATTTCTATTTGTTTTTTCTTGAACTTCACTAAGTTCAATATTTCTGCCACTGCCCTTTTCTAGGATAAATTCTTTTTCATGAAAAGTGGCATGCCTACTTACAAATACCTTTTGTTCAGTAGGATGGTAGAATAAATATCCTATACTATTTCTAGGATATCCTATAAATAGACATCTGTCTGATCTAGCATCAAGTTTATGTCCAAAATTTTCTTTTGACATAATGCTGGACAACCCCATATCTTAAGATACTTAAGATTAGGATTTCTTACTTCTCCATATGTCATATGGAGTACTAGATATAGATTTAGAAGGAACTCTATTCAAGATGTAAATTGCAGTCTCCAGAGCATGACCCCTAGAAGGAAATAGGTAATTCAGTGAAGCACATCATGGACCGTACCATATCTAATAAGGTATGATTTTTTCTTTTGGCTACACCATTTAATTATGCGGTGTATAAGGAGGTGTCCATTCAGAGAGAATCCCTTTAACTTTAAGATAGTCAAGAAACTCACTAGATAAGTATTCTTGTCCCTCGATCAGATCGAAGGATTTTTATAGTTGTCCAGTTTGTTTTTCGACCATACTTTGATACTCTTTAAATTTATCAAAGGCTTCTGATTTATGTTTCATAAGATACACATATCCAAACCTAGATAAATCATCAGTGAACATGTAATAAAATAAGAGTATCCTCCTCTGGCTTGAGTTGTCATAGGACCACATACATCCGTATGTACAAGTCCTAATAACTCATTTGTCCTTTCTCCATGTCCACTAAATGGAATCTTGGTCATTTTACCCATGAGGCATGATTCACAAGTTTCCAATGATTCATAATCAAAAGGATCAAAGAACTTTTCTTTATATAACTTGTTAATCCTAGCCTCACTAATATATTGTAATCAATAATGCCAAAGTAAGGTATTATTTATGTCATCTCTCTTACGTTTTCTATTTTTATCAATATGAAATATATTGTCATCCAAACATAGAGTCAACAAACCATTGCTAAATATGCCAAAACAAATATTTTCATTAGAATATTTGATCAAGCAACCTTCTCTCGTTACATTAGGACTATAGCCTTGTTTTAATAATAAGGGTATAGATATAATATTTCTAATGATCTTAGGCATATAGTAACAATTTGTAAGCTCTAAGATCTTCCTATAAGATAACTTCAATATATTTGTCCCTATGGCTTCTGCTTGGATAGACTCTCCTCCAGCGCCATAGAGCTTGAAGTCATCTTTCTTCAAACTCTTAATTTTCTGCAGTCCCTACAAAGATTTGCAGATATGAAAACCATAATAGATTCTAATACCCAAGAATTTAAAATGAAAGAATTTAATGATAATATAGTATGTATCTCATACATACCTTTCGGTGCATTATTTACACCAGACTTCATGATTGCAAGGTATGCCTTGCAATTCCTCTTCCAATGATCTATTTTACCGTAATGAAAATAGGTTGTTTGTCAGAAGATCTTCTTTCCCTTTTTGTTCTTATTTATACCATTTTTAGGATTCAACCTTCTTTTTGAACCCTTTTTGCCTGCCTTCTTCTTGGAGATCCCATCCATAAGAAGAAGAGGAGCCTTATCTTTCTTGATATGGCTTTCTGCTATCTTGAGCATATTTAACAGCTCAGGCAAGGAAGAATTTAGTTTGTTCATGTGATAGTTCATGACAAACTAAGAAAATGATTCTGAGAGTGATTGCAAGATCAAATCCTAACTTAATTCTCCATTCATAACAAAATCTAATTGACTTAATCGAGTGATTAGATCAATTACCATCAAAACATGATTTTGTACGGATGTTCCTTCTGTCATTCTTGCATGAAATAATTGCTTAGATATCTCATATCTAGCAGTTCTACTATGCTCTCCATAAAGCTCTTTCAGATTGAGCAATATGGATTGAGTGTCCATGCTATCATGCTGCCTCTGTAATTCGTTATTCATAGAGGCAAGTATGATGTATTTGACAGTAAAAAAATTATTTTGCCACATTTTATATGTGGACTTATCTTCATCTGTGGTATCATTTTCTAATGGCTTAGGATCAGGGGCATCAAGAATATAGGAGAGTTTTTCTTGACTGAGTACTATTTTTAGGTTTCTCAATCAGTTAATATAATTTTGATTAGTCAATTTATTTGAATCCAAAATTGAATGCAATGAAAGTGAAGAAGCCATTTAATCTATATAATAAAGAACAATATATAAGCAAACAACTCGTGATGATAAACATAATTAAATTAAGGACTTTAATTTAATTATGTCTCCCACTATTTAATCAAAAATCATAACCCTCTTATTGATTTTCTTAGTTGAGAATAAGATCCTAATTCCATATAAAAAGTCTTGTAGTTGCACAACAAATTTGTTATACAGTTCAAAGGTAAGGAAACTCTTTTCCAATTGTATTTTATGCAACTCTCAAAAAAATTTTTGCCTCTAAAACATTAATAGCCTTGTATTTAAGCACAACAAACTTTAATATTTTAGTTTAAGTAGAACCCTTCATTTCTATACAAGTCAAAAATGAAATATAACTACTTTTGTGGTTACACAATAAAGTAAGTATATTCAAAATGCTGTAAGCATCTCAATGCACTAGATTAATATTACATCTTTCCCCATGATAGATCTTGTGGTTACACAACAGAACTAATATGGCTTCTGGACATAATAAGAAACTAGTATGAAGGAAGGCCTTAATGTAGTGAATATAATATTAAGCATTTCAATCTAGAATTAAATTAATCGAATCGGCCAGGTAAATGGGAGAGAAAGTGGGAGTCCCCCTGTTGCTTTCCTTAGACACCAATAAATTGGCCTAGGTCAGACAACAGAAACCAATTAAAAAATTATGTTCTCTTTACCAATCAGGAACCATTTTTCCTAGACACCGATTGACCAATTAGACATCCTAACTGATTACAAGCTAATAGATTAATTACACTACAACTTAATATAATTTTTTTTTTTATAGAGAGGGATTTAAAAGGTCTCAATGCCACATATCTGATTTAAAATCAAACTAAATGCCATAATAGCATTCAATTATAATAAAATTTATATATATCAATTAACATGTATAATTATTCTAGGACAACCATGATTATATAGTGAAATACTTTCCACTATATTCAGGGCAACCTTTACAGAATAATATATACAACATAATCTCATTATGATAAGTAAAAGAATATGATCTCATCATATAAAAAACATGTAAATAAACACTAAAAATATTATATCATATTTTTCATTTATGCCATTATACTATAAGCAAAGCATTATATGATTTAACCTAATAAGATCTTGCTCTGATACCACTGATTGGGATTTGGTGTACTAGGGCAGAAGCATGGAATTTTCAAAGCAAAAATATGAAATCATCTAATAAATCAAACCCAAACCCTAGGACCACCTTATTAGCAATTAAATCATATAACATGCATTTGTAATATAAAAGAAAGTATTAGAACATTACCTTCTTATCGCTAAACCCTAAATTGACCCTGATCGCCGGTAAGCAGTCCGTCAGGGTTTCCACCAGGTGCCCACATGTTCACCCTCCAATGTTGATCCACATAGAGACTTGATCAAGACATCAACACCTCTAATTTATATAATTAGAGTTCTAATAATAACAACTTTGATTAAAAGGGTAAGACCTTCTTTAGCTTTTATGTCACGTTCCTT
The DNA here is from genome assembly GCA_006176705.1 of Cocos nucifera. Taxonomy (NCBI): domain Eukaryota; kingdom Viridiplantae; phylum Streptophyta; class Magnoliopsida; order Arecales; family Arecaceae; genus Cocos; species Cocos nucifera. Next base: position 38,343 of record QRFJ01004954.1, on the reverse strand, counting down.
GCCTTTCCTGATCTATCTTTCTTTTTCTTCGTCTTCTTAATTTTTCTTCCTAATCTCTTAGTCTTAAGATAATTTCTTGTCCTTATAAGGATAAGGTCTAGACAAGAGAAGGAAAGAAAGAAATTGGATAAAAAGAAACCCTTGTAAGAAAGAAAGATAATTTTTCACCACCACGGACTCATGGTGCGCACCCCTATTTATAATGTACGTAGGGGTGCCAACTAAATTTCTCGCACCCTTTAAAAAAAATCTCATATCCCTTCAGCCAATCTCATGCCTCATCAGTAAATAACGAGATGTAGAGTTAGCCTAAGAGGTGCCTTAAAGCAAAAGGACTCTTGGACTAATTCTACGTAAGTTATTTATGAAGAGTCGCAATATTTCATCTTTGGCGCCACCCTTTTCATCCATTAGATCATATAAAAAGGCCATCCAATGGCTCTGAAAAGGGATGCCCATTCAGCAAGATGGCGTGGAGATAATCTTTGAATAGTCAAAGTCTCAAGAGACTTTGACTTGGTCCAAGAGGCGTCAAGACGGAGTGGGCGGCATGGAGTCTTGGGCGGCAAGGAGTCTTGGGTGACAAAGAATCCTGGACAACAAAAATTAAAAAGAAAATGGAGCTTTTAACTTGTAGAAGGACTCTTTATCACCCCATATCTGATGTCCATGCCTATTCAAAATTTTTATGCGACATAACAAATGGGAAAAGTCAAAGAAGATAGGTGCCAACTAATTCCATGTGCCAAAAATTCTTTGCGCGTGAAAGACATTCCATGCGTAAGAGAGAGACTCTCTAGCACATGGGATTCATGTATATGGCACCCCAACTAAAGCTCAATCAATCTAGGTTAATCTAATTCAAGACCAAATCCTTTTTGGCTCAAATCAGATCTTAATTAGCCCAAATCAGAAGCCAATTCGAATCCAATTCGAAATCAGGTGCTAGGGTTTGCTACATGTGCTAGCATGTTCATCTTGCAAACATGGTCTAATCCAATTACACCCTTAATCAACTCTCTTTGTGTGTAACCCATTGGGTTTCACATCTAACTAGCGATGAGTTTGGGTGTGATTTGAGCCAATCAGGTTAGAACTCAACCAAACTGATTTAGGTCAAAACTAGCCAACGCAATTTGACTTAATTTAGAACACTTTCTAATTTAATGATCAAATTAAAATTTTAATTTGATCGAACCCACATGACTTGATTGACGTCTAGCAATGTATCATGACTTTTCCAAAGATGTGAAATTTTGATAGAAATACCAAAAGTATCCTTCAGTGAAAATTACCATGCAATTAGATCCTTCGATCTCTCTGCATCCTGAATATGACTCTGGATAGGGAAATATGTCAATCCCAATATCATATTCATTTCTTTTTCAATCTTATGATGATGATTCATTTAATGAATCATTAGAAATTATTTTTAATTTTCATCATGCTTTGATCAAAGTCTTCCTGAATCATCATTTGTTTGAAGCAGGTAGGATGCTATTTGCTCTTACCAGGAGAGATCGATTCCATGTTAACCTACTCACAGCCTTCATATATATAATCTACCATATCCAGATCATCCCATACATAACTGAGTCATGAATGAGTATGAACCAAAATTTGGTTATATATATATATGATTCTATGGTAGTTTCAGGTCAAATGATTACATGTACAAATTCCACTATGAGAACCATCTATTGACATGTAGATAAGACTCCTTTAGATATTCTTGATTTAGATCAATTCAGTGAACTCATTCTCTAATGAGCACCCACATTCTTGTATTAGTATCATACACAAGTTATTGTGAGATCAATTACCCTCTCAATCGAGCATACAAAGAATGTGCTAGTCATACCGAAAAATATTGATCCCTAACTCAATGTCCCATCGACTAGGAATATAAAATTAGGGTTTTAAGATTTTAGGTCTCACTCGTATGATCTCATCATAATCCTAAAACCATAGCCCTAATTTATAGGATTCATCATAATATTAAATAAATAATAAGACACTGCATATGATGAAATAAATGTCTTTATTTATTTATTAAAAATGTCATTATATGAGTTTGAAAGACAAAGAATAGCCCAAAAAATTAATTGGCTTGAGGGTATATTCCTTTCAATGTAGCTGTCGAGGCTGTACTAGTCAGAGAAGAAGCAAAAATTTAGAAATCGATCTACTATATAAGCAAAGTCTTGAGGGATGTAGAAACAAGATATACCAAATTAGAAAAACTAACCTATGCCTTATTGATTATAGCTAAAAAACTCTGACCTTCCTTCCAGGGGCACACTATTACTCTCCTTACTGATCAAGTCATCAAGGCAGTTCTTCATCAACCTGATACCTCTAGCAAAGTGGCAAAGTGGATGATTAAGATGACCAAATTTGACGTCCATTTTCAACCTCGACCATCCATTAAAGCTTAGATACTGGCCGATTTCATAGTGGAGTGCACTATATGAGAGGAGACTGAGCTAGAGCATCAAGAAGCTTTTATCCTTAGCTCCTCAAAAGAGAAGGCCAATCTCCCTAAAAGCTTCTGGGCACTGTATGTGGATGGTTCATCCAATGCTTCCGAAGCTGAAGCAAGTTTGATTCTCATTAATCCAGAAGGAGTTGTGGCAGAGTATGCATTATGCTTTGACTTTTCCACCACTAACAATGGAGTAGAGTATGAAGCTCTACTTGCAGGACTGACGATAGCCAAGGAACTAGGAGTGCAATGTTTGAAGCTCTACAGTGACTCTCAGCTAGTGGTGGAATAAGCTAATAACTTCTCTGAAGCTCAGGAAAAAAGTATGAAAAAGTACTTGAAAAAAGTGAAGAGTTTGGGTTCGGCCCTTGAGAACTTTAACATTCAACAGATCCCTAGAGTGGAGAACACCAGAGCTGACCTTCTCTCTATGCTAGCCACCTTAGCCCCAAACGAACTATCAAAAGTACTTTTTGAGGTCCTACGATGCTTGAGTTCGGAAGAGCCCTAGGCGGTAATGCAAGTTAATTATGAGCCCAGCTGAATCGACCCATTGATAGCATATCTTAAGGAAGAGACTCTTTCTAGAGATCATAAAGAATCTTGAAAGTTAAGAAATTAAGCTTCCTGCTATATTTTGTATGAAAATAAATTGTATAAGAGGTTGTACTCATTGCTACTCAAGTGTCTCCAATCTTTAGAAGCCAGCTATGCCTTGAGGAAAGTCCATGAAGGAATTTGTGTAAATCATCTAGGGGCAAGATCCTTGTCATACAAGTTGCTCCATCAGGGATACTATTGGCCGACAATATATCAAGATGTGATGGATTATGTGAGAAAGAGTGATAGGTGTCAATGAAAAGCGAATATTCAAAGACAGCTAGCTTCGCAGCTCACACTATTAAGCACCCCATAATCGTTTGCATAGTGGAGAATGGACATACTCGGATCCTTTTCCATGGTATCTAGGTAGTGAAAGTTCCTACTAGTGGCGGTAGATTATTTTACTAAGTGGATCAAAGCCGAACCTCTAGCAAAAATCACTAAAGCTAAAGTACAGGACTTCATCTGAAAGTCAATTATTTATAGGTTTGGTCTACCTCAGATGCTGATCACTGATAATGGGCATCAGTTCATAGGTACAAAGTTCATCGAGTTTTGTGAAGCACTGAATATATCTCACCATTTCATGTCAGTGGCTCATTCGCAAGCGAATGGTGAGGCAGAAGTGACTAATAGAATATTGCTTCTAGGGATAAAGGCTAGACTTGAAAGAGCAAAAGGGACCTGAGTGGATAAACTCTATCATGTGCTTTGGGCTTACCAAACTACTCAAAGATTAACCACTAGAGAAACACCATTTGCATTGGCCTTCGGGACAGAGGCGGTTTTCCCAGTCAAACTCGAACTTTCCTCAGCACAAGTAGAGGCCTTCAATGAACAAAGCAACTTGCAGGACCTCAGAGCTAATCTTGATCTACTAGAAGAAAAGTGAGAGAAGACCTAGATCCGAATGGTAGCTTACAAGTAAAGAGTAGTCCGCTACTATAATTCAAGGGTTAGAAGCAAGACCTTCAGAGTAGGGGATCTCGTACTTTAGCGAGTGGATGTTTTTCAGCCTCAAAATCAAGAAAAGCTCACCTTGAATAGGAAAGGTCCTTACGAGGTGGTGGAAATCATCCAATCAAAAACATATTATCTAAAGGAACTCGGAGGATCTACGCTTCCACAACCTTGGAATTCAAAAAATCTATGAATGTACTACCAGTAATCCAATCCTAATAAAATTCTCTTATTTCAATATTTTTATTTCTTGGCATAAAATTATGTGATGATAGAAAATGATCAAATCAAAGCAGAAGACCTCCAATTATTTAAGATAGGAGGAGGAGAGAGGTCCTTTCAATAGCCCTTTTGTGCCCCTATACCTTTGTTAGGGATAGGAGGAGGACCTCGTCCTAACAAAGAAAGGCCAACCCCATCAGAAATAGGAGGAGAATCTCATCCTAACATGGATGATGAAGACCTTTGGTTATTTGAGACAGGAGAAGAAAAGAGGCTTTTTCAATGGCTCTTTTGTATCCCTATACCTTTGTTAGGGATAGGAGGAGGACCTCTTTCTAATAAAGGAAGGCCAACCCCATTAGGAAAAGAAGGAGAACCTCATCCTGATAGGAGGATAGGAAGCTCAACCATGTTAGGAATAGAAGAAGAATCTTGTCCTGATATAAATGATGAAGATCTTCAGTTATTTAAGATAGGAGGGAAGAGACCCTTTCAACAGCCCTTTTATGCCTCTATATCTTTGTAAGGGATAGGAAGAGGACCTCATCCTAACAAAGGAAGGCCAACCCCATCAGAAACAAGAGGAGAACCTCATCTTGATAGGGGGATAGGAAGGCCAACCATGTCAGAAATAGAAGAAGAACCTCATCCTGACATGGATGATGAAGACCTTCAGTTATTTAAGATAGGAGGAGGGGAGAGGCCCTTTTAATGACCATTTTGTGCTCCTATATCTTTGTTAGGGATAGGAGGAGGACCTCGTCCTAACAAAGAAAAGTTAATTCCATCAAAAATAGGAGAAGAACCTCATCCTGATAGAAGGACAGGAAGACCAACTGTGTCAGGAACAAGAGGAGAGCCTCATCCTGATATGGATGATGAAGACCTCTGGTTATTTAAGATAGAAGGAGGGAAGAGGCCCTTTCAACGATCATTTTGTGATCCTATACCTTTGTTAGGAATAGGAGGATGACCTCGTCCTAATAAAGAAGGGCCAACCCCATTAGAAATAGGAGGAGAACCTCATCCTGATAGGAGGATAGGAAGGTCAGTCGTGTCAGGAACAGGAGGAGAACCTCATTCTGACATAGTTGATGAAGACCTTTGCTTATTTAAGATAAAAGAAAGAGAGAGGCCCTTTCAATGGCCCTTTTATGCTCCTATACCTTTGTTAGGGATAGAAGAAGGATCTTGCCCTAACAAAAGAGGACCAACCTTGTCAGAAATAGGAGAAGAACCTCGTCCTGACAAGGGGATGGGAAGATCAATCATGCCAGGAATAGGAGAACCTCATCTTGACACGGATGATGAAAACCTCTAGTTATTTAAGATAGGAGGAGAGGAGAGGCCCTTTCAATGACTCTTTTGTGTCCTTATATCTTTGCTAGGGATAAGAAGAGGATCTCGTCCTAATAGAGGAAGGCCAAGCCTGTCAGAAATAGGAGGATAACCTCATCTTGATAGGAGGATAGGAAGGCAAACCATGTTAGAAATAGGAGGAGAATCTCATTCTGATATGATTGATGAAGACCTTCAATTATTTAAGACAGCAGGTGTTAGATGTGTGCCCTAGAAGCCAGATTGTCTATCTCTTGTAATACACTTTTAAGGATAATTTTATAATTTTAACTATAAATTAATAAATAGATTATTTTCAATCACAGTGTGTATTTAGAAGTGTCTTTGATACATCCTTTGAGTTAATGGTAATGATAACTCATATTTTTAAGAGTTGAAAATTTAAGACATGAATTTTCATAATTAACTCATAAACTGCTCCTAACCGTAGGATCATCATGAGGATGGTGATCGATCTGAAAGGTTGGTGTACGATCGCTTTCTTAGGATAGACGTGTCTTGAGTCTATGGTATAGAGATATCGGAGCGAGAGTGTAGGTACTCATTAGAGAATGAGGGTACTAAGTGTGACCACCTCGAGTAGTCATAAGAAAGTCTACCTTCTCATCGATGACTGACTCAATGTTGTAGTGTTGTATCTGGTTTTTTGACCTGAGGTGCATCGATAATTCACCTTGAGGGTGTTATAGTTTGACTACACTATAACTTGATCTCCAAGCCATTCAAAATTCTGAGGTGTATATTGGCTATAGCATATTCATTGCAGGAATTGGATTGCACCAATAGGAGATCAATCTACCTTGGTAGATAAGGAGTAGCCCGATGATAATCATGAGATTGAATCCATAAGCCCATGGCCATGGCAAAGTGAAGATGATAGAAAGAGTTTCTATTAGGATTTTATATTGGACTTGAATCGAATGATTAATTCATATGATAGATATTGGGTTCGATGAGTTCACCTTAACCCTAATCCTATCAGGGCTCAAGATAGAAGAACCCAATCACACAGATAACTGTACCGAGAGGTTTGCTTTCAGTTCTGATGGGTTGTCACCATATACTACTTGATGTCACTAGTGGATTTCGAGAGCAATTAAGATGATTTTGATGATAAATCATTCTAATTGTATGAATCAAAAAAGTTCTAATCCATCAAAAGGTGTTTTGATGATGTTGATGATGGAGATCATGACATATCTCATTACCACATAGAATTGAATCTAACTGAATCATACAAATAAGGATTTTGATCTAGATGTCATCAATTGAGCTAAGCTAGTATTGATTTGGATTAGATCCAATCAGGTTTATGGTAATCATGCTAGCACATGATTGAGCCTGACTTTCTCCTTCTGAAATCTTTCTGATTCATCGCAATTAAGTCAATTTGATTTGACTCATTCTTATATTTAGAATGAATTTATTTTCATCTGACTAGAATAAGTTCATATTAGGTTTATTATAGAAATTAAATACATTCATAGTCAAATTGGACTAGGGTCAAAAGTTGACCTGTTTGAGAGAATTGACGGTTACCTAATTAGATGCTTCTAGAAAATTCTCTAAAAATCATTTTAATCTAATTTTTGGATATGTGATAGAGCACGAGTATGCATTAGGTGTACCAAATTTCATGATTTTTAAAGGTGTCTAGACTGAGTTATGATAGAGTTTGATTTAGATCAAACTCTTAAGGGAAGAGTCCTAGGCACAGTGGACTCTTCCTTATCTACTCATGCTGATACCTTTTTGAATCATTTTTGATGAAAAAAATAGATGAAATTTGATGGTTTTTCATGGAGAATAAGTCCTAGAGTCCTAATGATAAAATAAATAAGTTATTTTTGTCAAAAGGGACTCAAAGTAGGCATTGGACATAAAAGCCTTTCTCACGTCAAAGTGCATTCAACGCAAGAAATAATTTTCCATGCCCAAAGTCTGCCATCCCTGATATCCCACACCCCCTCTATCCTCTCTTTTATTCTCTTCTACAAGCCTAAATAGTTAGGCACAAATCTAAGAAGAAGGTCCAAGATTTTTGGCACAATATTCAGGATCTACGCGATGGTATTCGTGAAGAGAAATCCTGATTTCCCGGTCCAGATTCATCCAGATCTGATTAAATCAAGAGATATATTTCAAAATTTTTTCTCCTGATCCTAATCAGATCTTGATATGTTTCAGATCTGATTCTTATTATTTTAATAAATAAAATAAAATAAGATAAATTAAATCAAATTTAATTTACCTGATTTGGGTAATCCTATTACCCTGTTAGATGATCCTGATTGCAGCGGAAGGTTCTGGATCTTAGCCACGCAAGCGCCTGGCCTCTACCGGTATCCACTTGGGTTGGATCTGGAGATCCTCTTCTTCTCTATCATGCCTCCAAAAATTAGATCTGGATCTGATCTGGAGGATCTTCAAAACTCTTTTGAAGATCTGAGCAGTCGTCCTTTTGCAGCAGCGCAGCCTTCTTGCTTTTGATCGCCTTTCTTTGATCTGAATCGCACCAACCAAGGTCCAAAACTCCTTTTGGACGTGGAGAGCAAGGGGAGAAGAGACTATGGCATGGAGGAAGGAGGGGAGAGGCAGCCTTGGGGCATGGGAAAATTTCTCTATTGAATTTCTTAGAATCTGAGTTGGGCGCAGGGTCTTATTTATAGACTAAGCTGTGATCCAACTCCTCTTCCTCCTCAACCAATCACAACCCTTTGTGAAATCAGATCTAAATCTGATTGGTTGGAATAGAGACCCCTGGATTCCTCCTTAGAGGGCGCCTAAGACCAGTCAAAGTTGGATTCTTAGAAGAACTCTAATTGGAATCCAAAAAGGGAGGATGGAGTCCTTGTCCAACAAGGACTCCTAGGCGCCTCCAACTTGGGCTCACGCCACCCTTGGCGTGCGCCCTTCTCCTTGCCAGGTTCTGGCAGGGGGACAGGCCCCCACCAGCTCTCCAATAGGTGCATGACATGTGGTCAAAAGTCAAAGTGTCAATGGTCAACGTTTGACCAGTCAAAGGTAGACTTTTGACCAAAGTCAAAGAACAAGAAATGGCAGGTGACCAAAAATGGCAGGTAATGTCTTACAAATAAGACAACCTTTTCTGACTTGGACAACCTCCAGTCAGACCATATGAAGGCCTCTGATTGAGCACAAACTCCTTTGGCTCAGTCAGGACAACTTATTTATGATAGCAAAAGAAGAACGTTAGGTTCAATCGAGTGCTAGCACGATTTCCTTGAACCTAATTGAATCTCATTCAGATCAATTGAACTAGATCAGTTCAATTGATGATCACCAGATTCAAACCCTTGTTTGTGTGACCCAGTTAGGTTCAGTTCTGTATGGTAATGGGATATGTCATGATCTCTATCATCGACATCATCGAAACTCCTTTCGATGGATCAGAACTCTTCTGATTCGAACAGCTAGAATGATCGATCATCTAAATCATTCTAATTGCTCCCAAAATCCACCAGTGACACCTAGCAGTATATGGTGGCAACCCATCAGAGCTGAATGCGAACCTCTTGGTGCAGCTACCTGTGTGATTCAGTTCTTCTATCTTGAGCCCCGATCAGATTAGGGTTTAAGGTGAACTCGTCAAACCCTAGGCTCTGTCATATGATGTAATCATTCGATTCGAGTCCAATGTGAAAATCTAAATAGAAACTCTTTCTATTATTTCACTCTACCATGGCCATGGGCTTCTGGACTTGATTCTCATGATCATCATAGGGCTGCTCCTCTACCACCGAGGTAGATAGATTCCATCTTGATGCAATCCAGTTCCTACAATGAACATGCTATAGCCAACATACACCTCAGGGTTCCATATGGCTAGGAGACCGAGTAATGGTGTAGTCAAACTATAACACCCTCAAGGTGAACTGCCGATGCATCTCAGGTCAAAGAACCAGACACACTACTGCAGCATCGAGTCAGTCATTGACGAGAAGGTAGACTTCCCTAATGACTACTCGAGGTGGTCACGCTCAGTGCCCTCGTTCTCTAACGAGTACCTGTACTCTCGCTCTCCGGTGTCTCCACACCGTAGACTCAAGACTCATCTACTAAAGAGAAGCGATTGTACACCAACCTTCCGGATCAATCACCATCCTCGTGATGATCCTATGGTCGGGAGCAATTTATGAGTTAATAATGATTATTCATGTCTTAAATTTTCAACTCTTGAAAATATGAATTATCATTACCATTAACTCAAAGGATGTATCACAGACACTAAATACACATATGTGATAGAAAATAACCCATTTTATTGATTTATAGTCAAAATTATAATTTTGCCCCTAGAAGTGTATTACAAGTGTCAGCCAATTCTGGCTTCTAGGGCACATATATCTAACAATCTCCCACTTGTCCTAAAGCCAATTGGCTACAAGTCTAAGTCCCATCTTCTCAAGGTGGGCTTCGATCTTCTGCTGGCCCAACGGCTTTGTAAGTGGGTCTGCCACATTATCTGCGGAGTTGACTCTCTTGACCTCGACGTAACCTTTCTCGAGGTAATCGCGGATGAGGATGGTATCGCCGCTCAATGTGCTTGGATTTCTGGTGAGACCTCGGCTCCTTAGCAAGGGCTATGGCGCCATTGTTGTCGCAGTATAGAGGAATGGCATCTGATGGCATTACTCCAATTTCTGCAGCAAACTTCTTGTACCAGAATGCTTCCTTTGCAGCCTCTGATGCAGCGATATATTCTGCTTCCATGGTGGAATCTGCTATCACAGTTTGCTTGGAACTCTTCCAGCTGACAGCTCCACCATTGCACACAAACAGACTTCCAGATGTCGACTTTCGATCATCTATATCAGACATGAAAGTCCGAGTCTGTGTATCCCTGGACTTGGAGTTCTCCATTACCAAAGACCAACATCATATCCTTAGTTCTTCTCAAGTACTTAAGGATACATTTCACAGAAGTCCAGTGTTCTTCACCTGGATTTGACTGATATCTGCTTGTGACACTCACAGCATGGGCTATATCAGGTCGTGTACATAGCATGGCATACATGAGGCTCCCTATTGCAGAAGCATAAGGGATCTTGCTCATGCGTTCTATTTCCTCAGGTGTGCTGGGGCACATCTTCTTGGAAAGATGAATACCATGTCTGAAGGGTATTAATCCCCTCTTAGAGTTTTCCATACTAAACCTCTTTAGTACTTTCCTCTATGTACATCTTCTGTGAAAGTCCTAGCATCCTATTCGGTCTATCCCTATAGACCTTAATTCCTAGAATAAAGGATGCTTCACCTAGGTCTTTCATGGAGAATTCCTTGGACAACCACATCTTGACTGATGTCAACATGGGAATATCATTCCCAATAAGGAGGATGTCATCCACGTACAATACGAGGAAGACAACAGCGCTCCCACTGACCCTTTTGAAAACACATGGTTCCTCTTCATTTTTGATGAAACCAAACTTTTTGATCACATCATTGAAACGAGTGTTCCAGCTCCGAGATGCTTGCTTAAGTCCATATATGGACCTTTGCAGCTTGCAAACCTTGTGATCAGTATCACTGGATGTGAAACCTAGCGGCTGTTCCATATAGATATCTTCCTCAAGATATCCATTTAGGAATGCCGTTTTCACGTCCATTTGCCATATTTCATAATCGAAATAGGCTGCAACAGCAAGCAATGTGCGGATGGATTTTAGCATAGCTACTGGGGAAAAGGTATCCTGATAGTCAATGCCTTCGCGTTGACTATAACCTTTTGCCACTAGTCTAGCCTTGAATGTCTCCACATTCCCATCTGCACCAATCTTTCTCTTGAAGATCCATTTACACCCAATAGGTACTATACCTTCTGGTGGATCTACCAAGGTCCAGACTTGGTTTGAGTGCATCGAGTCAATTTCTGACTTGCATTGCCTCTAGCCATTTCTCGGAGTCGATATCTGATATCGCCTCGTTGTAGGTTTTGGGATCATCACCATGAGCACCATTACCTATGAGGAACATTTCCTCTACATCCTCTGAAATAATACCTAAGTATCTTTCAGGGGGATGGGAAAACTCTTTCCGATCTACGAGGTGGAGGAGGTAGTGTTCTTATTGGCTCAACCTGATTTGGTTCCACTTGGTCCTTAGCTCGTTCTGCTTGTGAGACTTTCTCATCAAGCTTGATCTGCTTTCCAATGCCGCTATCTTGAATAAACTATTTTTCAAGAAAGATGGCATGTCGACTCACAATCACATTGTGGTCTTCTGGAATGTAGAAATAGTATCCTAATGACTCTTTAGGATATCCTATGAATCGAGCTCTGAAGGACCTAAACTCTAACTTGTCCGCTTGTTGTCTTTTGACATGAGCCGGACAACCCCAAATTCTGAGATGACTCAGACTTGGTTTCTTACCGTGCCATATCTCATACGGTGTGGTAGGAACGGTTTTAGAGGGAACCCTATTCAGTAGATAGATTGAAGTTAACAATGAGTGTCCCCAAAGAAAATCAGGGAGGTCTGTGAAGCTCATCATGGATCGAACCATATCCAATAGAGTCCGATTTCTCCATTCTGAAACCCCGTTGAGTTGAGGTGTTCCTGGTGGAGTCCATTGAGAGACTATGCCATTTTCCTTAAGATAGTCTAGGAATTCCCGGCTAAGGTATTCACCTCCTCGATCTGATCGAAGAACCTTAATGGGTTTTCCTAGTTTGTTTTTCTACTTCATGTCTGAATTCTTTGAACTTTTCAAAGGCTTCAGACTTGTGTCTCATAAGATACACATACCCATACCTAGACAGATCATCGGTAAAGGTAATGAAGTAGACAAAATTGCCTCTAGCCGGCACATCAAATGGGCCGCACACATCAGTATGTACTAGGGCAAGGAGATCTGTGGCCCTCTCCCCATGTCCAACAAAAGGGAGTTTAGTCATTTTGCCTTGAAGACAAGATTCACAAGTTGGATATGACTCGGAAGTCAATGGACTCAATAGCCCATTTTTCTCCAATTTGTTGATCCTATCTTCTGCTATATGACCTAATCTCAGGTGCCATAGATATCTGTCATTTGGACTATCCCTAGGTCGTTTGGCATTCACGTTTTGCTCGATAGTTAGAACAGGTACATCAATATGTAGCTGATAAAGACCATTAATAAGGAAACCATTTGCAATTTTATTTCTTTCATAAAGAATGTTACAATGGTCCTTAAAGAAGGTGATCACATAACCTTCTTGTGCTAAGCATGAAACAGAAATCAAATTCCTGCTAGCTGCAGGCACAATAATAACAGTCTTTTCAAAACTAAGTCTAAACCAGATGGTAATCGAAGAGGGTATGTTCCCACGGCTACTGCAGCAACTCTTGCTCCATTACCGATGCGTAGGATCATGTCTCCATCCCTCAGCCTCCTGCTATCCTCAAGACCCTGCATAGAAGTGCACAGATGAGCACTAGAACCAGAGTCAAGCACCCAACTGGATGCAGAAGAAACCGTAAGGTTAGACTCAATAACGAGCATACCTCCAGAAGGACCTTCCTTCTTGTTCTTCAGGGTGGCCAGGTAAGTAGGGCAGTTCCGCTTCCAATGGCCGTCGCTGTTGCAATGGAAACACTTTCCTTTGCCATCGGCCTTTCTTCTTCGGTTCTGCCTTCTTCTTCTTTGATCCTTCCACCTTTTGCTTTTTCACAGACTTCTTTTTCTTTCCATAAGACTTTCTTTTGGAAGAAGTCCGTTCCATAGCAAGAACTGAGCCTTTAGAACCTTTCATAGAAAGCTCAGCGGTAACCAGCATATTCATTAACTCGGCCAAGGAATTCTGAAGTTTATGCATGTGGTAATTCATGATGAATTGCCCATATGCATCAGTCAAGGATTGCAGAATAATATCGTTCTGCAGGATCCAAGTCCAACTTCACACCGAGCTTCTCAAGCTCTTCCATGTCCTTGATCATTGTCAGACAGTGATCTTGGACTGACTGCCCATCACGCATCTTAGCCTTAAAAAGTCATTTTCGTGACTTGATATTTGGCTGCGCGACTCTGTTCACCAAACATCTCCTGCAGGTGAGCCAACATTTGGCGAGCAGTCCCGATATCCTCATGTTGGCGCTGGAGCTCATCAGACATCGAGCCCAACATGTAATATCTGGCCTTATTATCTTCGTCAATCCATTTTTTCCAGAGACGCTCTCTGTTCAACAGATGGACGGGCTGGTAATGTGGGAGGGTCCTGGTCCAAAACATGGGTTAACTTCTCGAACCCAAAATAATTTTGTAGTTCCTGAGCCAATCTTTATAATTGGGTCCAGTCAGTCTATGTGTGTCCAGGATACGTGCCAATGGGTTGGACGCAGACATTTTCCTGTAGAGAGTCAAAGATTCTAGTTAGATACTGTAATTTTGACTTGACCAATTTATTTAGGGATTTTATTTTTAAACAAATTAGCTCCCACTATTTTCTCGGATCCCTACACTCCCTCTGTAGAGATGCAAAAATCTCCATGATTAATGATTTCTAGTGGGTGGTGCGGTCTCACCAACTGACTCATCACCTCACCTAACAGTTATTGGTGATGGGTTAGCCAATGAGTGAACAACTCTTGTTCAATGATTCTCTAATCATGGTGCACCCAAACTTGGTCTCTAATTCATGAATCTCACCGTATCCGGAATATTGATCCACTCCTTAGTTAAGTCAGACCCACCATTTGCATAGACTGGGTTCCTAATTGAGTCTCTCACCGTATCCAGAATATTGAGCCCAACTCATCCTCCAGCCCATAGCATCCAATGCCTAATAGACATGGTTGCATCTTTCCCGGTGCAACTGAGCCACTGTATCCAGCCGAGAACAATCAACCCCGGGAAGGGCCCGCACATCTACAATGGTGGAAGACCTCAGACTTAATCTTTTCTTAGGGAGAATTGATTCAGGTCTCATTAAACTAGACTTGGCTTAGTCATAACAATTATGACTAACCTAGTGGCATGGGTTAGCTCGGATTATTGACCACCTCAGATCAGAACTGTGTCAACAGATATGGCCAGGTAAGTGAGACCGGTGGAAGGAATATGCCATTAACTCGTACAAGAACGCATTCAGGTCGAGTAGCTTCCAATTAAAAACCAGTCGGTCGTATGTGCCAAACTTACCTTAGACACCAAATTGTTGAGTCAGAACCAATTGGGTTAGCCTACAATCCAGACTCTAACCTCTGAGCCTAATTAGGTCTTGCTTGATCGTGACTCGATCTTGACCCAGACTTAATCCTATTAGGCTGGTCAATTTAAGCATTGTTGATCCCATCTAACCAACTCTTGATTCGGTTTGATCAACCGCTTAGACCTAATTGAGCTACCCAAGCCCGAACCCAGTATTATGAATATGTCTTAGATCTGAAATTCTCAATTTTAGACCTAATTAATATTCCATAAACTTAATTCTTAATTAAGTAGGGTTCATAAACAAAATATGCACAATAAATCCTAGGGTTTCAGGATCTAGGGTTTTGCAGAAAGTAAGTTTTGGGTTTCTGATTAAGGACGAACACGCAGCACCCCTACACATCATAAGAACACCCCATCGAATGGGAAGAGAGGGCCTTTAAACCCTTCTTCATTCTTATGACCGGACGGCCAAGAGGAACGCCTTAATCAGGAACATTCAATACTACAAAACAATATCAGATCTATATCATATATCTCATATATAAAGTAGATCTAATCATGGCATATTTTGCATACATCTCATGTATCAAATCATGCATATTTTCAGATCTAAATTATCTCATAATAATCTAAAAAATTAGATTTAAATTGATCTAATCAAAATAAATTCTAATCTAGACAATTATGTAGAACTATTCTACAACTAGTCTAGACATGCATCAATCATATCTCATATGATATTCAAAAATTAAATAATTTTTATTTGCTATTTTTTAGATGTTATTATAACACTTATAATATCAAAAAATAGTAAATAAAAAGATCTAAAATATGATTTAATCAGATTAAATCAAAAATATGCAAGAACTATTCTATAGAACTATTCTATTCTAGAACTAGTCATGCATATCTTCTAATCTTAGATCCAAATTATTTAATTTTAATTTTTTCTGATTTCAGATCTGATCACATCTCATGTGACATCTGAAATCAATTATTTTCTAATTAAAATAAATTTAAAATCAGATCTAAACAATTTAGAACCATGGCTCTGATACCAGTTGAAGGGAAATCCTGATTTTCCCGGTCCAGGTTCGTTCAGATCTGATCAGATCAAGAGATATATTTCAAAAATTTTTTCTCTTGATCCCAATCAGATCTTGATATGTTTTCAGATCTGATTCTTATTATTTAATAATAAAATAAAATTAAAAGATAAATTAAATCAAATTTAATTTACCTGATCTGGGTAATCCTATTACCCTGTTGATGATCCTGTTTGCAGCGGAAGGTTCTGGATCTTAGCCACGCAAGCGCCTGGCCTCTACCGGTATCCACTCGGGTTGGATCTGGAGATCCTCTTCTTCTCTATCACACCTCCAAAAATCAGATCTGGATCTGATCTGGAGGATCTTCAAAACTCTTTTGAAGATGAGCAGTCGTCCTTTGCAGCAGCGCAGCCTTCTTGCTTTTGATCGCCTTTCTTTGATCTGAATCGCACCAACCAAGGTCCAAAACTCCTTTTGGACGTGGAGAGCAAGGGGAGAAGAGACTATGGCATGGAGAAGGAGGGGAGAGGCAGCCTTGGGGCATGGAGAAATTCTATTGATCTCATCATATCTTTACAATCTGAGTTGGGCGCAGGGTCTTATTTATAGACTAAGCTGTGATCCAACTCCTCTTCTTCCCAACCAATCACAACCCTTTGTGAAATCAGATCTAAATCTGATTGGTGGGAATAGAGTCCCCTGGATTCCTCCTTAGAGGGTGCCTAAGACCAGTCAAAGTTGGTTCTTAGAAGAACTCTAATTGGAATCCAAAAAGGAGATGGAGTCCTTGTCCAACAAGGACTCCTAGGCGCCTCCAACTTGGGCACACGCCTAGGGTGGCGTGCGCCCTTCTCCTTGCCAGGTTCTGGCAGGGGGACAGGCCCCCACCAGCTCTCCAATAGGTGCATGACATGTGGTCAAAAGTCAAAGTGTCAATGGTCAACGTTTGACCAGTCAAAGGTAGACTTTTGACCAAAGTCAAAGAACAAGAAATGGCAGGTGACCAAAAATGGCAGGTAGTGTCTTACAAATAAGACAACCTTTTCTGACTTGGACAACCTCCAGTCAGACCATATGAAGGCCTCTGTTTGAGCACAAACTCCTTTGGCTCAGACAGGACAACTTATTTATGATAGCAAAAGAAGAACGTTAGGTTCAATCGAGTGCTAGCACGATTTCCTTGAACCTAATTGAATCTCATTCAGATCAATTGAACTAGATCAGTTCAATTGATGATCACCAGATTCAAACCCTTGTTTGTGTGACCCAGTTAGGTTCAGTTCTGTATGGTAATGGGATATGTCATGATCTCTATCATCGACATCATCGAAACTCCTTTCGATGGATCAGAACTCTTCTGATTCGAACAGCTAGAATGATCGATCATCTAAATCATTCTAATTGCTCCCAAAATCCACCAGTGACACCTAGCAGTATATGGTGGCAACCCATCAGAGCTGAATGCGAACCTCTTGGTGCAGCTACCTGTGTGATTCAGTTCTTCTATCTTGAGCCCCGATCAGATTAGGGTTTAAGGTGAACTCGTCAAACCCTAGGCTCTGTCATATGATGTAATCATTCGATTCGAGTCCAATGTGAAAATCTAAATAGAAACTCTTTCTATTATTTCACTCTACCATGGCCATGGATTTCTGGACTTGATTCTCATGATCATCATAGGGCTACTCCTCTACCACCGAGGTAGATAGATTCCATCTTGATGCAATCCAGTTCCTACAATGAACATGCTATAGCCAACATACACCTCAGGGTTCCATATGGCTAGGAGACCGAGTAATGGTGTAGTCAAACTATAACACCCTCAAGGTGAACTGCCGATGCATCTCAGGTCAAAGAACCAGACACACTACTGCAGCATCGAGTCAGTCATTGACGAGAAGGTAGACTCCCTAATGACTACTCGAGGTGGTCACGCTCAGTGCCCTCGTTCTCTAACGAGTACCTGTACTCTCGCTCCGGTGTCTCCACACCGTAGACTCAAGACTCATCTACTAAAGAGAAGCGATTGTACACCAACCTTCCGGATCAATCACCATCCTCGTGATGATCCTATGGTCGGGAGCAATTTATGAGTTAATAATGATTATTCATGTCTTAAATTTTCAACTCTTGAAAATATGAATTATCATTACCATTAACTCAAAGGATGTATCACAGACACTAAATACACATATGTGATAGAAAATAACCCATTTTATTGATTTATAGTCAAAATTATAATTTTGCCCCTAGAAGTGTATTACAAGTGTCAGCCAATTCTGGCTTCTAGGGCACATATATCTACAGATTATTCATGTCTTAAATTTTCAACTCTTGAATAGGATATTGAGATTATCCAATTACCTAATTTAATTTTAATTTTTAATTTTTTATATTATATCATCATGATTAGATCTAAGAACTCTTAGATCTGATCAGATTATTTAAAAATTTTTAGAAAAATCTTTCTCATATTTGATCAGATCTGCACGATCCTACGGCGAAAATATTGCTTTTTCTTCAACTAGTATCAGAGCTGCATTAGCAGTTCTTTAGATCTTCCTTAGATCTGATTTTATTTTTATTTATGATCTAAGATTAAAAGGTTTTAGATGTCATATTAGATGTGATTAGATCTAAAATTAAAAAATTAAAAATTAAATTATTTAGATCTACTATGTATGAGATGCATGACTAGACTAGGTATAGAATAGTTCTATGTGTAGTCTAGTATGATCATGTATTTAATTTTATTAAATATAATTTTAGATCTATTTATTTTTTATTTTTTCGATGTTATAATTATTGTAATCAGATCTAAAAATAAAAAATAAAATTTTTAATTTTTTGATTTATTCATATGAGATATCAAAGATGCATGCTTAGACTAGTCATAGAATAGTTCTATAAGATGTCTAGAATAGTTTTAATTTTGATATGATCAAATTTAAAATTTTATTTTTTAGATTTAATATGTGATGTTTCATATCTGAAAGTATTCATATTGATGATACATGAGATGTATGCAAGACATGTATTAATTAGATCTTTTTATATGTGATATATGATCTAACTAGTTTTATAGTAAAAATATATATTTTTGATTAAGGAGTTCTCCATGGCTGTCTGGTCATAAGAATAAAGTAGGATTTAAAGGCCATCTTCTTCCATTCGATGGGATGTTCTTATAGCATGTAAGGATGCTGTACGTTCATCCTTAATCAGAAAATAGAACTTATTTTTCTGCAAAATCCTAGATCTTGAAATCCTAGAATTTCTATTACATGTTTTGTTCATGAACCCAAAACTTAATTAAGAATTAAGATTATGAAATTAATTAGATCTAAAATTATGAATTTTTGGATCTAAGATATATTCATAAAATTGGGTTTGGGCTTGGGTAGCTTAATTAGGTCTAGTGGTTGATCAAATCAAATCAAGAGTTGGTTAGGTGGGATCAAAGCAAGCTTAGATTTGACCAACCTAATAGGATTAAGTTTGAGTCAAGATCAAATCACATTTAGATGTGACACGATCAAACTAAGACCTAATTTGGCTCCGTGGTTCGAGCCTGGATTGTAGGCTAACCCAATTGATTCTGATTCGACAATTTAGTATCTAAGGTAAGTTTGGCAGATACGATCGACTGATTTTTAATTGATAGCTACTCGATCTGAATGCATTCTTATCGATTTAATGGTATATTCCTTTCATCGACCTGGCCATTTGTGTCGATCTAGTTTTGATTTGAGGTGGCTTATAGTTCGAGCCAATCCATACCACTAGGTTAGTCATAATTATTATGACTAAGTCAAGTCAAGTTTAAAGAGATCTAAATTAAATCTTTCTAAGAAAATATTAAGTCTAAGGTCTTCCACTATTGTAGATGTGTGGGCCCTTCCTAGGGTTGATTATTCTCGGTTGGATACCGTGGTTCAGTTGTACCAAAAAGATGCAACTATGTTTATTATGCATTGGATGCTATGGGTTAGAGGATGGGTTGGGCTCAATATTCTGGATACGGAGAGGGACCCAATCAAGAATCTAATCTATGCAAATGGTGGGTCTGATTTAACTAAGAAGTGGATCAATATTTCAGACATGGTGAGATTCATGAATTAGAGACTAAGTTTGGGTGCACCATGATTAGAGAATCATTGGACAAGAGTTGTCCACTCATCGGTTGACCCATCACCAATAACTGTTAGGTGAGGTGGTGAGTTAGTTGATGGGACCGCATCATCCACTAAAAATTTATAATCATGAAGATTTTTGCATCTCTATCAAGGGAGTGTAGGGATCCAAGTAAATAGTGGGAGCCTAATTTATTTAAAAAAAAAAATTCTTAAATAAATTATTTAAGTCTAATTACAAAATCTAACTAGAGATTTTGACTTTCTACAAAAAAATATCTGCATCTGATCCACTAGCCCATATACTGGACACCTATAGACTGACCGGATCCAACTACAAGGATTGGCTCCGAAACTTTAAAATTTTTTTAGGTTTCGAGAAGTTGACTCATGTGTTGGAACATGATCCTCCCACCTTACCAGCCCATTCATCCACTGATCAGAGAGAGTCTCTCAAGAAGTGGATGGATGAAGATAACAAAGCCAGATATTACATGTTGGGCTCGATGTCTGATGAGCCCCAGTGCCAACATGAAGACATTAAGACTAGCCGCTAAATATTGGCTCACCTGCAAGAGTTGTTTGATTAACAGAGTCATGCAACCAAATATCAAGTCATTAAAAGAATTCTTAAGGCTCAAATGCATGATGGACAGTCAGTCTAAGATCATTATCTTATGATGATCAAGAACTTGGAAGAACTTGAGAAGCTCGGTGTCAAGTTAGATCGGGATCTGCAGACTGATATAATTCTTCAATCCTTGATTGATGCGTATGGGCAGTTCATCATGAACTACCATATGCATAAACTTTAGAATACCTTGGCTGAGCTCATGAATATGCTGGTTACTACTGAGCTTTATATGAAAAGTTCTAAAGGCTCAGTACTTATTATGGAGCAGACTTCATCCAAGAGAATATTTTTTGGAAAGAAGAAGAAGTCCACAAAGAAGCAGAAGGTGAATGGTGAGAAGAAGAAGAAGATAGAGCTGAAGAAGAAAGCCACTGACAAAGAAAAGTATTTCCATTGCAACACTAACGACCATTGAAAGCGGAACTGCTCTCTTTACCTAGCCAACCTGAAGAACAAGGAGGCATGTCCTTCTGGAGGTATGCTTATTATAGAATCTAATCTTATGATTTTTTTTGCATCTAGTTGGGTGCTTGACTCTTGTTCTAGTGCTCACTTGTGCACTTCTATGCAGGATCTTGAGGATAGCAGGAGGCTGAGGGATGGTGAAATGATCCTACACATCAAAAATGAAGCAAGAGTTGCTACTGTGGCCGTGGAAACCTACTCTCTATGATTACCTTCAAGATTAGGCTTAGTACTTAAGAACAATTTTTATATGCCTGTAGCAAGCAAGAATTTAATTTCTATTTCATTTTTAGCACTGGAAGGCTATGTAATTAGTTTTCTTAAGGACTATTGTAATATTCTTTATGAAAGAAATAAAATTGCAAGTAGTTTTCTTATAAATTATCTCTATCAGTAACATATTGATGTTTCTATTTTTAATATCGAGCAAAACATGAATGCCATAGGATCAAAGTGACCTAGGGATAGTCTAAATGATAGGTATCTTTGGCACCTTAGGCTAAGTCATATAACTGAAGATAGGATTAACAAATTAGAGAAATTTGGGCTATTGAGTTCATTGACTTCCAAGTCATATCCAATTTATGAATCATGCCTTCATGGCAAAATGACTAAGCTTTTTTTTATGGGACATGGGGAAAGGGCCACAGACCAGCTTGCTTTAGTACATACTGATGTATGCAGCCCATTTGATGTGTCAGCCAGGGATAATTACATCTACTTCATCATCTTTCCCGATGATTTATCTCGGTACGAGTATGTGTATTTGATGCAACACAAGTCTAAAGCTTTTGAAAAGTTTAAGAAATTCAGACTCGAAGTAGAAAAATAAATAGAAAAATCTATTAAAATTTTTCGATCAGATCGAGGAGGCGAATACTTTAGTCAAAAATTTCTAGACTATCTTAAGGATAATGGCATAGTCTCACAATGGACTCCACCTAAAATGCGTCAACTCAATGAGATTTTAGAACGAAGAAACCAGACCCTATTAAATATGGTTCAATCAATGATGAGCTTCATGAACCTTTTTGAGTTTATTTGGGGACATGGTCTATTGACTGCTATATATCTATTGAATAGGGTTCCATCTAAAACCGTTCCTACCACACCGTATGAGATATGGCATGGTAAGAAATCAAGTCAGAGTTATCTTAGAATTTGGGGTTGTCTGGCCCATGTCAAGAGACAACAGACGGAGAAATTAGAGTCTAGTTCCTTTAGAGCTCGATTTATTAGATATCCTAAAGAGTCATTAGGATATTTTTTTATCTGTTAGAAGATCACAATGTGATTGTGAGTCGATATGCCATCTTTCTTAAAAAATAGTTTATTCAAGATAATGGCATCAAAAAATAGATTAGGCTAAGAGCTACGAGCTAAGGAACCTATGAAACCCAATCAGACTGAGTCAGTCCGATCACTACCTCGTCCACCTCATAAATTAGAAAGAATTTTCTATCCCCCTGAAAGGTACATAGATACTATTTCAAAGAATGTAGAGAAAATATTCCTCATAAGAAAAGGGATTCATGGTGATGATCCCAAAACCTATGATAACGCGATATCAGATATCGACTCCGAGAAATAGTTAGAGACAATGAAGTCAGAGATTGATTCAATGCACTCGAACCAAGTTTGGACCTTGGTAGATCTACCGAAGGCATAGTACTTATTGGGTGTACATGGATCTTCAAGAGAAGGATAGGTGCTGATGGAAATGTAGAGACATTCAAAGTAAGGCTCGTAGCAAAAGAGTATAGTCAGTGCGAAGGTATTGACTATCAGGATATTTTTTCATCAGTAGCCATGCTCAAATTCATCTGCACATTACTTGCTATTGCAGTCTATTTTGATTATGAAATTTGGTAGATGGAAGTGAAAACAATATTCTTAAATGGATATCTTAAGGAAGATATATATATGGAATAGTTGTTGGATTTCACATCTAGTGATATTGATCGCAAGGACTGCAAAGTGCAAAGGTCCATAAATTAACTTAAGCAAACATCTCAGAGCTGGAATGCTCGTTTCAATGATGTGATCAAATTATTTGGATTCATCAAGAATGACGAGGAGCCTTATGTTTTTAAAAAGGTCAGTGGGAGCACTGTTGTCTTTCTCGTACTGTACGTGGATGGCATTCTCCTAATTGGGAATGATATTCCCATGTTGACTACAGTCAAAATATGGTTGTCTAAAGAATTCTCCATGAAAGACCTAGGAGTGGCATCCTTTATTCTAGAAATTAAGATCTATAGAGATAGACCAAATAGGATGCTGGGTCTCTCATAGAAGATGTACATAGAGGAGATGCTAAAGAGGTTTAGCATGAAAAACACCAAGATGAGATTAGTGCCCATCAGACATGGCATTCATATCTCCAAGAAGATGTGTCCCAACACACCCAAGGAGTTTGAATGCATAAGCAAGATTCCTTATGCTTCAGCAATAAGAAGCCTCATGTATGCCCTACTATGTACATGACCTGATATTGCCCATGCTATGAGTGTCACGAGCAGGTATCGGTCGAATCTAGGTGAAGAGCATTGGACTTCTGTGAAATGTATCCTTAAGTACTTGAGAAGGACTAAAGATATGTTTCTAGTCTTTGGCAATGGAGAACTTCAGGTCCAGGAGTATACAGAGTCAGATTTTATGTTCGATATAGATGATTGAAAGTCGACATCTGTAAGTTTGTTTATGTGCAATGGTGGTGCTATCAGCTGGAAGAGTTCTAAGAAGACTATGATAGCAAATTCCACCATGAAAGTAGAGTACATCGCTGCATCGGAATCTGGAAAGAAGGCATTCTGATATAAGAAGTTCACTATAGAGCTCGGAGTGGTGCCATCAAATGCCATTCCTATGTACTACGACAATAATGGCACCATAGCTCTAGCTAAGGAGCCAAGGTCTCACCAAAAATCTAAGCACATCGAGCGATGATACCACCTCATCCGCAATTATCTTGAGAAGGGATACATCGAAGTCAAGAGAGTTGATACTGTAGATAATGCGGTTGACTCGCTGATAAAGCCATTGAGCCAGTAGAAGATCGAAGCCCACCTTGAGATGATGGGACTTAGATTTGTAGCTAATTGGCTTTAGGTCAAGTGGGAGTTTGTTAGATGTGTGCCCTAGAAGCCAGATTGGCTATCACTTGTAATACACTTCTAAGGATAATTTTATAATTTTGACTATAAATTAATGAATGGATTATTTTCTATCATAGTGTATATTTAAAAGTGTCTATGATACATCCTTTGAGTTAATGGTAATGACAATTCATATTTTCAAGAGTTGAAAATTTAAGAGATAAATTTTTATAATTAACTCATAAACTGCTCCCAACTGTAGGATCATCATAAGGATGGTGATCGATCTAGAAGGTTGGTGTACGATTGCTTTCTTAGGATAGACGTGTCTTGAGTCTATGGTGTGGAGACACCGGAGTGAGAGTATAGGTACTCGTTAGAGAATGAGGGCACTGAGCGTGACCACCTCGAGTAGTCATAAGGAAGTCTACCTTCTCGTCGATGACTGACTTGATGCTGCAGTGGTGTGTCTGGTTCTTTGACCTGAGGTGCATCGATAGTTCACCTTGAGGGTGTTATAGTTTGACTACACCATAACTCGATCTCCTAGCCATTCAGAATCCTGAGGTGTATGTTGGCTATAGCATGTTCATTGTAGGAATTAGATTGCACCAATAGGAGATCTATCTACCTCGGTAGATGAGGAGTAGCCCTATGATAATCATGAGATTGAGTTCATAAGCCCATGGCCATGGCAAAGTGAAGATGATAGAAAGAGTTTCTATTAGGATTTCACATTGGACTCGAATCAAATGATTAATTCATATATGACGGATATTGGGTTTGATGAGTTCACTTTAACCCTAATCCTGTCGGGGCTCAAGATAGAAGAACCCAATCACATAGATAACTATACCGAGAGGTTTGCTTTTAGTTCTGATGGATTGCCACCATATACTACTAGGTGTCACTAGTGGATTTTGAGAGCAATTAGGATGATTTTGATGATCAATCATTCTAATTATATGAATCAGAAAAGTTTTGGTCCATCGAAAGATGTTTCGATGATGTCGATGTTGGAGATCGTGACATGTCTCATTACCATATAAAATTGAACCTAACTAGATCACACAAATGACGGTTTGGGTTTGAATGTCATTAATTGAGCTAAGTCAGTTTGATTGATTTGGATTAGATCCAATCAGGTTCAAGGTAATCGTGCTAGCACATGATTGAGCTTGACATTCTCCTTCTGAAATCTTTCTAATTGATCACAATCGAGTCAAATTTGATTTGACTCTTTCTTGTATTTTGAATGGATTTATTTTTTATTTGACTGAAATAAGTTTAGATCAGATTAATTATAGAAATTAAATCCATTTCATAGTCAAATTGGTCTAGGGTCAAAAGTTGACCTATTTGAGAGAATTGAGGGTCACTTGATCAGATACTTCTAGAAAATTTTGTAGAAATTATTTTGATTTAATTTTTGGATATGTGATAGATCAATGAGTTATGCATTGGGTGTACCAAATTTTGTAACTTTTGGAGGTGTCTAGATTAAGTTATGATAGAGTTTGATTTGGATTAAACTCTTAAGGGAAGAGTCCTAGGCACAGTGGACTCTTCCTTATGTACTCATGCTGGATACCTTTTTAAATCAGTTTTCGGTGAAAAAAATAGATATGAGATCTCATGACCTTTTTCATGAAGAATAAGTTCCTAGAGTCCTAATGATAAAATAAATGAGTTATTTTGGATCAAAAGGGACTCTATATAGGTGTTGGACATAAAAGCCTTTCTCAAGTCAAAGTGCATTCAACACAAGAAATAATTCTCCATGCCCAAAGTCTACCATCCCTGATATCCGACACCCCATCTATCCTCTCTCTTCTTCTCTTCTACAAGCCTAAAAGGTTAGGCATAAATCTGAGAAGAAGGTCCAACATTTTTGGCATAATATTTAGGATCAATGCGATGGTGTTCGTGTGACGGATGGGCTGCCTTCAAAAATAGTTTTGAAGGTTCTTCGGATCAGATCCAAATCTAAATTTTGGAGAAAAGGTTTGTGAGGAGAAGACATTCAGATCTTGTCTGAGTGGATACTGGTAGAGGCCTAGGTGCATGCGTGGCTCCTTTTAGAACCTCAGGAATCAATAGGATCACTGCATGATAATTAGATTACCCAATCAGGTACTTTAAATTAAATCTGATTTAATTTTAATTTTTAATTTCTAATATTAGATCACCATGATTAGATATGAGAACTCTTAGATATTATTAGATTATTTAAAAAATTTTAGAAAAATCTCCCTCAGATCAGATCAGATCTACATGATCCTGCGGCGGAAAATAGTATTTTTCCTTTAGTATAAGTGGAGAGGCCCTTTCAATGACCCTTTTGTGCCCCTACACCTTTGCTAGAGATAGGAGGAGGACCTCGTCCTAACAATGGAGAGCCAATCCCCTGAGGAACAGAAGGAGAAGCTCATCCTGATAGGGGGATGAAAGATCAACTGTGTCAAGAACAAAAGGAGAAACTCATCCTGACATGGATGATGAAGATCTTCGATTATTTAAGATAGGAGGAGAGGAGAGGTCCTTTCAATGACCCTTTTGTGCCCCATACCTTTGTCAGGAATAGGAGAAGAACCTTGTCTTGACATGTAAAAGGACTTTAGATTATGTGAGACAAAAGAAAAAATGAAGAAAATGAAGAGGTTAACAAATATTGAACCCAAGCAGAACAAAAAGATGATTGAAGAAAGCATAGCTTCATTAAAAATGAAGTTGATTATAAAATAAGAGTTTTTAAGACTAGTTACAAAAAAAAAGAGAGAAAATCAAAGTTCTAAGAAGGATTAGATTCTTCGAACTTTGGACTGCTAGCCATCACTAAGGATTCCTTTAGGCTAACGTTCTCCTCCTTAAGCTTTTTTTTCTTATCAAGTTATCATGGAACTATTAGATATATGTGCCCTAGAAGCCAGAATTGGCTGACACTTGTAATACACTTTTAGGGGCAAAATTATAATTTTGACTATAATCAATAAAATGGGTTATTTTCTATCACATATGTGTATTTAGTGTCTGTGATACATCCTTTGAGTTAATGGTAATGATAATTCATATTTTTAGGAGTTGAAAATTTAAGACATGAATAATCATTATTAACTCATAAAATGCTTCCGACCATAGGATCATCACGAGGATGGTGATTGATCTAGAAGGTTGGTGTACAATCGCTTCTCTTTAGTAGATGAGTCTTGAGTCTACAATGTGGAGACACGGAGCGAGAGTATAGGTACTCGTTAGAGAACGAGGGCACTGAGCGTGACCACCTCGAGTAGTCATTAGGAAGTCTACCTTCTCGTCAATGACTGACTCGATGCTGTAGTGGTGTGTCTGGTTCTTTGACCTGAGGTGCATCGATAGTTCACCTTGAGGGTGTTATAGTTTGACTACACCATTACTCGATCTCCTAGCCATTCAGAATCCTGAGGTGTATGTTGGCTATAGCATGTTCATTGTAGGAACTGGATAGCATCAAGATGGAATCTATCTACCTCGGTGGTAGAGGAGCAGCCCTATGATGATCATGAGAATCAAGTCCAGAAGTCCATGGCCATGGTAGAGTGAAATAATAGAAAGAGTTTCTATTTAGGTTTTCACATTGGACTTGAATCGAATGATTACATCATATGATAGAGCCTAGGGTTTGACGAGTTCACCTTAACCCTAATCTGATCGGGGCTCAAGATAGAAGAACTTAATCACACAGGTAGCTGCACCAAGAGGTTCGCATTCAGCTCTGATGGGTTGCCACCATATACTGCTAGGTGTCACTGGTGGATTTTGGGAGCAATTAGAATGATTTAGATGATCGATCATTCTAGCTGTTCGAATCAGAAGAGTTCTGATCCATCGAAAGGAGTTTCGATGATGTCGATGATAGAGATCATGACATATCCCATTACCATACAGAACTGAACCTAACTGGGTCACACAAATAAGGGTTTGAATCTGGTGATCATCAATTGAACTGATCTAGTTCAATTGATCTGAATGAGATTCAATTAGGTTCAAGAAAATCATGCTAGCACTCGATTGAACCTAACGTTCTTCTTTTACTATCATAAATAAGTTGTCCTGACTGAGCCAAAGGAGTTTGTGCTCAATCAGAGGCCTTCACTATGGTCTGACTGGAGCCTTGTCCAAGTCAAAAAAGGTTGTCTTATTTTGTAAGACATTACCTGCCATTTTTGGTCACCTATTGCCATTTCTCGTTCCTTTGACTTTGGTCAAAAGTCTGACCTTTGACTGGTCAAATGTTGACCATTGACACTTTGACTTTCTGTCCACATGTCATGCACCTATTGGAGAGCTGGTGGGGGCCTGTCCCCCTACCAGAACCTGGCAAGGAGGAGGGTGCATGCCACCCTTGGCGTGTGCCCAAGCTGGAGGCACCCAGGAGTCCCTGTTGGATAGGGACTCCATCTCCTTTTTGGATTCCAATTAGAGTTCTCCTAAGAACCAACTTTGACTGGTCTTAGGCACCCTCTAAGGAGGAATCCAGGGACTCTATTCCCACCAATCAGATTTAGATCTGATTTCACAAAGGAGTTGTGATTGGTTGGGAAGAAGAGGAGTTGGATCACAGATAGTCTATAAATAAGACCCTGCGCCCAACTCAAATTGAATGATTGGTATGAATTGGAGAATTGAAATTCCCCATGCCCCAAGGCTGCTTTCTCTCCTCTCCTCCTCCATGCCAAAGCATCTTCTCCCTCTCCTCTCCACGTCCAAAAAGGGTTTTGGACCTTGGTTGGTGCAATCCAGATCGAGAGAAAGGCGACTGAAAGCTAGAAGGCTGCGCTGCTGCAAAGGACAACTGCTGATCTTCGAAAAGAGTTTTGAAGATCCTCCAGATCAGATCCAGATCTAATTTTTGGAGATGTGATAGAGAAGAAGAGGATCTCTAGATCCAGCCCGAGTGGATACCGGTAGAGGCCAGGCACTTGCGTGGCTAGATCCAGAACCTTCCGCTGCTTACAGGATCATCAACGGATAATAGGATTACCCACTTCAAGGTAAATTAAATTTGATTTAATTTATCTAATTTTATTTTAATTATTAAAATAATAATAATCAGATCTAAAATATCTTAGATCTGATCTAGATCAAAGAGAAAAAATTTTGAAATATATCTCTTGATCTGATCAGATCTGAACGAACCTGGATCCAAAAAATCAGGATTTTCCTTCAACTGGTATCAGAGCCAAGGTTCTAAAAGTATTTAGATCTGATTTTAAATTTATTTTAATTAAAAAATAAGTAATTTTAGATGTCACATGAGATGTGATCAGATCTAAAATTAGAAAAAATTAAAATTAAATGATTTGGATCTAAGATTAGAAAATATGCATGACTAGTTCTAAAATAGAATAGTTCTATAGAATAGTCTTGCATGTTTTTTAATTTAATTTGATTAAATCATATTTTAGATCTATTTATTTACTATTTTTTGATATTATAATATTATAATAACATCTAAAAAATAGTAAATAAAAATTATTTAATTTTAAATATCATATGAGATATGATTGATGCATGTCTAGACTAGTTGTAGAATAGTTCTACATAATTATCTAGATTAGAATTTATTTTGATTAGATCAATTTAAATCTAATTTTTTAGATTATTATGAGATAATTTAGATCTGAAAAATATGCATGATTCGATACATGAGATGTATGCAAAATATGCCATGATTAGATCTAATTTGTATATGAGATATATGATATAGATCTAAAACTGTTTTGTAGTATTGCATGTTCCTGATTAAGGCATTCCTCTTGGCCGTCCGGATCATAAGAATGAAGAAGGATTTAAAGGCCCTCTCTTCCCATTCGATGGGGTGTTCTTATGATGTGTAGGGGTGCTGCGTGTTCGTCCTTAATCAGAAACCCAAAACTTACTTTCTGCAAAACCCTAGATCCTGAAACCCTAGGATTTATTGTGCATATTTTGTTTATGAACCCTACTTAATTAAAAATTAAGATTATGAAATATTAATTAGGTCTAAAATTAAGAATTTTAGATCTAAGACATATTCATAATACTGGGTTCGGGCTTGGGTAGCTCAATTAGGTCTAAGCGGTTGATCAAACCGAATCAAGAGTTGGTTAGATGGGATCAACAATGCTTAAATTGACCAGCCTAATAGGATTAAGTCTGGGTCAAGATCGAGTCACGATCAAGCAAGACCTAATTAGGCTCAGAGGTTAGAGTCTGGATTGTAGGCTAACCCAATTGGTTCTGGCTCAATAATTTGGTGTCTAAGGTAAGTTTGGCACATACGACCGACTGGATTTTTAATTGGAAGCTACTCGACCTGAATGCATTCTTGTATGAGTTAATGGCATATTCCTTCCATCGGTCTCACTTACCTGGCCATATCTGTTGACACAGTTCTGATCTGAGGTGGTCAATAATCCGAGCTAACCCATGCCACTAGGTTAGTCATAATTGTTATGACTATGACAAGTCTAGTTTAATGAGACCTGAATCAATTCTCCCTAAGAAAAGATTAAGTCTGAGGTCTTCCACCATTGTAGATGTGCGGGCCCTTCCCGGGGTTGATTGTTCTCGACTGGATACAGTGGCTCAGTTGCACCGGGAAAGATGCAACCATGTCTATTAGGCATTGGATGCTATGGGCTGGAGGATGAGTTGGGCTCAATATTTTGGATACGGATGAGAGACTCAATTAGGAATCCAGTCTATGCAAATGGTGGGTCTGACTTAACTAAGGAGTGGATCAATATTTTGGATACGGTGAGATTCATGAATTAGAGACCAAGTTTGGGTGCACCATGATTAGAGAATCATTGAACAAGAGTTGTTCACTCATTGGCTAACCCATCATCAATAACTGTTAGGTGAGGTGATGAGTCAGTTGGTGAGACCGCACCACCCACTAGAAATCATTAATCATGGAGATTTTTGCATCTCTACAGAGGGAGTGTAGGGATCCAAGAAAATAGTGGGAGCTAATTTGTTTAAAAATAAAATCCCTAAATAAATTGGTCAAGTCATAATTATAGTATCTAACTAGAATCTTTGACTCTCTACAGAAAAATATCTGCGTCCAACCCATTAGCACGTATCCTGGACACACATAGACTGATCGAATCCAATTATAAAGATTGGCTCAGGAACTACAAAATTATTTTGGGTTCTAAGAAGTTAACCCATGTTTTGGATCAGGACCCTCCCACCTTACCAGCCCATCCATCTATTGAACAGAGAGCATCTCTAAAAAAATGGATAGACGAAGATAATAAGGCCAGATATTACATGTTGGGCTCGATGTCTGATGAGCTCCAGCGCCAACATGAAGATATCGGGACTGCTCGCCAAATGTTGGCTCACCTATAGGAGATGTTTGGTGAACAGAGTCACGTAGCCAAATATCAAGTCACAAAATGACTTTTTAAGGCTAAGATTCATGATGGACAATCAGTCCAAGATCACTGTCTGACAATGATCAAGAACATGGAAGAGTTTGAGAAGCTTGGTGTGAAGTTAGACTTGGACCTACAGAATGATATTATTCTGCAATCCTTGACCGATGCATATGGGCAATTCATCATGAATTACCATATGCATAAACTTCAAAATTCCTTGGCCGAATTAATGAATATGCTAGTTACCGCTGAGCTTTCTATGAAAGGTTCTAAAGGCTCAGTTCTTGCTATGGAACAGACTTCTTTCAAAAGAAAGTTTTATGGAAAGAAAAAGAAGTCTGCGAAAAAGCAGAAGGTGGAAAAAACAAAGAAGAAGAAGGCAGAGCCGAAGAAAAAGGCCGATGTCAAAGGAAAGTCTTTCCATTGCAATAGTGACGGCCACTGGAAGTGGAACTGTCCTACTTATCTGGCCACCCTGAAGAACAAGAAGGAAGGTCCTTCTGGAGGTATGCTCGTTATTGAGTCTAACCTTACGATTTCTTCTACATCCAGTTGGGTGCTTGACTCTGGTTCTAGTGCTCATCTGTGCACTTCCATGCAGGGTCTTGAGGATAGCAGGAGGCTGAGGGATGGAGACATGATCCTACGCATCGGTAATGGAGCAAGAGTTGCTGCAGTAGCCGTGGGAACATACCCTTCTTCGATTACCATCTGGTTTAGACTTAGTTTTGAAAGACTGTTATTATGTGCCTGCAGCTAGCAGGAATTTGATTTCTGTTCCATGCTTAGCACAAGAAGGCTATGTGATTACCTTCTTTAAGGACCATTGTAACATTCTTTATGAAAGAAATAAAATTGCAAATTATTTTCTAACTATCGAGCAAAACATGAATGCCAAACAACCTAGGGATAGTCCAAATGATAGGTATCTATGGTACCTAAGATTAGGTCATATAGCAGAAGATAGGATCAACAAATTGAAGAAAAATGGGCTATTGAGTCCATTGACTTCCGAGTCATATCCAACTTGCGAATCTTGTCTCCAAGGCAAAATGACCAAACTTTCTTTTGTTGGACATGGGGAAAGGGCCACAGATCTCCTTGCCCTAGTACATACTGATGTGTGCGGCCCATTTGATGTACCGACTAGAGGCAATTTTGTCTACTTCATTACCTTTACCAATGATCTGTCTAGGTATGGGTATGTGTATCTTATGAGACACAAGTCTGAAGCTTTTGAAAAGTTCAAAAAATTCAGACATGAAGTAGAAAAACAAACTAAAAAACTCATTAAGGTTCTTCGATCAGATCGAGGAGGTGAATACCTTAGCCGGGAATTCCTAGACTATCTTAAGAAAAATGGCATAGTCTCTCAATGGACTCCACCAGGAACACCTCAACTCAACGGATTTCAGAATGGAGAAATCGGACCCTATTGGATATGGTTCGATCCATGATGAGCTTCACAGACCTCTCTGATTTTCTTTGGGGACATTCATTGTTAACTTCAATTTATCTACTAAATAGGGTTCCCTCTAAGATCGTTCCTACCACACCGTATGAGATATGGCATGGTAAGAAACCAAGTCTGAGTCATCTCAGAATTTGGGGTTGTCCGGCTCATGTCAAAAGACAACAAGCGGACAAGTTAGAGTTTAGGTCCTTTAGAGCTTGATTCATAGGATATCCTAAAGAGTCATTAGGATACTATTTCTATATTCCAGAAGACCACAATGTGATTGTGAGTCGACATGCCATCTTTCTTAAAAAATAGTTTATTCAAGATAGCGGCATTGGAAAGCAGATCAAGCTTGATGAGAAAGTCTCACAAGTACAACGAGCTAAGGACCAATTGGAACCAAATCAGGTTGAGCCAATAAGAACACTACCTCCTCCACCTCGTAGATCGAAAAGAGTTTCCCATCCCCTGAAAGATACTTAGGTATTATTTCAGAGAAAGTAGAGAAAATATTCCTCGTAGGTAATGGTGCTCATGGTGATGATCCCAAAACCTATAACGAGGCGATATCAGATATCGACTCCGAGAAATGGCTAGAGGCAATGCAGTCAGAAATTGACTCGATGCACTCAAACCAAGTCTGGACCTTGGTAGATCCACTAGAAGGTATAGTACCTATTGGATGTAAATGGATCTTCAAGAGAAAGATTGGTGCAGATGGAAATGTGGAGACATTCAAGGCTAGACTAGTGGCAAAAGGTTATAGTCAATGCGAAGGCATTGACTATCAGGATACCTTTTCCCCAGTGGCTATGCTAAAATCCATCCGCACATTGCTTGCCGTTGCAGCCTATTTCGATTATGAAATATGGCAAATGGACGTGAAAACGGCATTCTTAAATGGATATCTTGAGGAAGATATCTATATGGAATAGCCGCTAGGTTTCACATCCAGTGATACTGATCACAAGGTTTGCAAGCTGCAAAGGTCCATATATGGACTTAAGCAAGCATCTCGGAGCTGGAACACTCATTTCAATGATGTGATCAAAATGTTTGATTTCATCAAAAATGAAGAGGAATCGTGTATCTTCAAAAAGGTCAGTGGGAGCGCCATTGTCTTCCTCGTATTGTACGTGGATGACATCCTCCTTATTGGGAATGATATTCTCATGATGACAACAGTCAAATTATGGTTGTCCAAGGAATTCTCCATGAAAGACCTAGGTGAAGCATCCTTTATTCTAGGAATTAAGGTCTATAGGGATAGACCGAATAGGATGCTAGGACTTTCATAGAAGATGTACATAGAGAAAGTACTAAAGAGGTTTAGTATGGAAAACTCTAAGAGGGGATTAATATCCTTCAGACATGGTATTCATCTTTCCAAGAAGATGTGCCCTAGCACACCTGAGGAAATAGAACACATGAGCAAGATCCCTTATGCTTCTGCAATAGGGAGCCTCATGTATGCCATGCTATGTACACGACCTGATATAGCCCATGCTGTGAGTGTCACAAGCAGATATCAGTCAAATCCAGATGAAGAACACTGAACTTCTGTGAAATGTATCCTTAAGTACTTGAGAAGAACTAAGGATATGATGTTGGTCTTTGGTAACAGAGAACTCCAAGTCCAGGGATACACAGACTTAGATTTCATGTCGATATAGATGATCGAAAGTCGACATCTAGAAGTCTGTTTTTGTGCAATGGTGGTGCTGTCAGCTGAAAGAGTTTCAAGCAAACCGTGATAGCAGATTCCACCATGGAAGTAGAATATATCGCTGCATCAGAGGCTGTGAAGGAAGCATTCTGGTACAAGAAGTTTGCTGCAGAAATTGGAGTAATGCCATCAGATGCCATTCCTCTATATTGCGATAATAATGGTGCCATAGCCCTTGCTAAGGAGCCAAGGTCTCACCAGAAATCCAAGCACATTGAACGGCGATACCACCTCATCTGCGATTACCTCGAGAAGGGTTATGTTCAAGGTTAAGAGAGTCGACTCGACAGATAATGTGGCAGACCCACTTACAAAGCCATTGGGCCAGCAGAAGATCGAAGCCCATCTTGAGAAGATGGGACTTAGACTTGTAGCCAATTGGCTTTAGGATAAGTGGGAGATTGTTAGATATATGTGCCCTAGAAGCCAGAATTGGCTGACACTTGTAATACACTTCTAGGGGCAAAATTATAATTTTGACTATAATCAATAAAATGGGTTATTTTCTATCACATATGTGTATTTAGTGTCTGTGATACATCCTTTGAGTTAATGGTAATGATAATTCATATTTTCAAGAGTTGAAAATTTAAGACATGAATAATCATTATTAACTCATAAAATGCTTCCGACCATAGGATCATCATGAGGATGGTGATTGATCCGAAAGGTTGGTGTACAATCGCTTCTCTTTAGTAGATGAGTCTTGAGTCTATGGTGTGGAGACACCGGAGCGAGAGTACAGGTACTCGTTAGAGAACGAGGGCACTGAGCGTGACCACCTCGAGTAGTCATTAGGAAGTCTACCTTCTCGTCAATGACTGACTCGATGCTATAGTGGTGTGTCTAGTTCTTTGACCTGAGGTGCATCGGTAGTTCACCTTGAGGGTGTTATAGTTTGACTACACCATAACTCGGTCTCCTAGCCATTCGAAATCCTGAGGTGTATGTTGGCTATAGCATGTTCATTGTAGGAATTAGATTGCATCAAGATGGAATCTATCTACCTCGGTGGTAGAGGAGCATCCCTATGATGATCATGAGAATCAAGTCCAGAAGTCCATGGCCATGGCAGAGTGAAATAATAGAAAGAGTTTCTATTTAGGTTTTCACATGGACTTGAATCGAATGATTACATCATATGATAGAGCCTAGGGTTTGATGAGTTCACCTTAACCCTAATCTGATCGGGGCTCAAGATAGAAGAACTTAATCACACAGGTAGCTGCACCAAGAGGTTCGCATTCAGCTCTGATGGGTTGCCACCATATACTGCTAGGTGTCACTGGTGGATTTTGGGAGCAATTAGAATGATTTAGATGATCGATCATTCTAGCTGTTCGAATCAGAAGAGTTCTGATCCATCGAAAGGAGTTTCGATGATGTCGATGATAGAGATCATGACATATCCCATTACCATATAGAACTGAACCTAACTGGGTCACACAAACAAGGGTTTGATCTGGTGATCATCAATTGAACTAATTAGTTCAATTCATCTGAATTAGATTCAATTAGGTTCAAGGAAATCAGCTAGCACTCATTGAACCTAACGTTCTTCTTTTACTATCACAAATAAGTTGTTCTGACTGAGCCAAAGGAGTTTGTACTCAATCAGAGGTCTTCATATGGTCTGACTGGAGGTTGTCCAAGTCAGAAAAGGTTATCTTATTTTGTAGGACATACCTACCATTTTTGGTCACCTACCATTTCTCCTTTGACTTTGATCAAAAGTCTACTTTGACTGGTCAAATCTTGACATGAACTTTGACTTCTGTCCAAGTATCACGCACCATTGGAGAGCTGGTGGGGGCCTGTCCCCTGCTAGAACCTAGCAAGGAAGAGAAGATGGGTTTTAGACTTGTCAATTGGCTTTCGAGTGGACTGTTAGATATATGTGCCCTAGAAGCCAGAATTGGCTGACACTTGTAATACACTTCTAGGGGCAAAATTATAATTTTGACTAAAATCAATAAATGGGTTATTTTCTATCACATATGTGTATTTAGTGTCTGTGATACATCCTTTGAGTTAATGGTAATGATAATTCATATTTTCAAGAGTTGAAAATTTAAGACATGAATAATCATTATTAACTCATAAATTGCTCCGACCATAGGATCATCACGAGGATGGTGATTGATCCGGAAGGTTGGTGTACAATCGCTTCTCTTTAGTAGATGAGTCTTGAGTCTACGGTGTGGAGACACCGGAGCGAGAGTACAGGTACTCGTTAGAGAACGAGGGCACTGAGCGTGACCACCTCGAGTAGTCATTAGGGAGTCTACCTTCTCGTCAATGACTGACTCGATGCTGCAGTAGTGTGTCTGGTTCTTTGACCTGAGATGCATCGGCAGTTCACCTTGAGGGTGTTATAGTTTGACTACACCATTACTCGGTCTCCTAGCCATATGGAACCCTGAGGTGTATGTTGGCTATGACATGTTCATTGTAGGAACTGGATTGCATCAAGATGGAATCTATCTACCTCGGTGGTAGAGGAGTAGCCCTATGATGATCATGAGAATCAAGTCCAGAAATCCATGGCCATGGTAGAGTGAAATAATAGAAAGAGTTTCTATTTAGATTTTCACATTGGACTCGAATCGAATGATTACATCATATGACAGAGCCTAGGGTTTGACGAGTTCACCTAAACCCTAATCTGATCGGGGCTCAAGATAGAAGAACTGAATCACACAGGTAGCTGCACCAAGAGGTTCGCATTCAGCTCTGATGGGTTGCCACCATATACTGCTAGGTGTCACTGGTGGATTTTGGGAGCAATTAGAATGATTTAGATGATCGATCATTCTAGCTGTTCGAATCAGAAGAGTTCTGATCCATCGAAAGGAGTTTCGATGATGTCGATGATAGAGATCATGACATATCCCATTACCATACAGAACTGAACCTAACTGGGTCACACAAACAAGGGTTTGAATCTGGTGATCATCAATTGAACTGATCTAGTTCAATTGATCTGAATGAGATTCAATTAGGTTCAAGGAAATCGTGCTAGCACTCGATTGAACCTAACGTTCTTCTTTTGCTATCATAAATAAGTTGTCCTGTCTGAGCCAAAGGAGTTTGTGCTCAATCAGAGGCCTTCATATGGTCTGACTGGAGGTTGTCCAAGTCAGAAAAGGTTGTCTTATTTGTAAGACATTACCTGCCATTTTTGGTCACCTGCCATTTCTTGTTCTTTGACTTTGGTCAAAAGTCTACCTTTGACTGGTCAAACGTTGACCGTTGACACTTTGACTTTTGACCACATGTCATGCACCTATTGGAGAGCTGGTGGGGGCCTGTCCCCCTGCCAGAACCTGGCAAGGAGAAGGGCGCACGCCACCCTAGGCGTGTGCCCAAGTTGGAGGCGCCTAGGAGTCCTTGTTGGACAAGGACTCCATCTCCTTTTTGGATTCCAATTAGAGTTCTTCTAAGAACCAACTTTGACTGGTCTTAGGCACCCTCTAAGGAGGAATCCAGGGTCTCTATTCCCACCAATCAGATTTAGATCTGATTTCACAAAGGGTTGTGAGGTTGGGAAGAAGAGGAGTTGGATCACGCTTAGTCTATAAATAAGA